>QZGG01001266.1:0-72270 GCA_006409495.1 Sedum album | reverse complement strand
CCAGTGAGGTTTGTACCTAAGTTTCTTTTTCTTGCTGTTGGTAAATGCAAGTTAATTGTGAATGCTATCAGATGGATTAAATAAGTGTCTCCTGTTATCTAGCAATTATTGGGTTGTCACTTGAGAATTTTCAGAATTTTGTAATTTCTGTGTATATGGGTGCTTCAGTTTTGATGCATAAGTCCTGGTAGAGCATAAATGGATACCCTTTTCTTAAATTTATGCAATTTTGCTGCCTAAGTGTATGTGAAGTTTTCTTTACAGAATCCATCAGAGGCCACCAAAGAAAATGGAGACCGTTTGCTTGTTAACGACCGTAATAAATACAAGTCAATGTGGATTCGAGCATATTCCACTGTATGGATGATTGGCGGCTTTGTGCTTGCTATTTACTTGGGACACCTATGTATATGGGCCATGGTTGTCATTATTCAGATCTTTATGGCAAAAGAATTATTCTGTCTTCTAAGGAAAGCTCATGAAGATAGTCGTCTCCCAGGATTCAGATTGTTGAACTGGTGAGACAACTGCCATGGCTTAAGAAGATGATCTGTTGCCTTAACGACTCACTTAAATTGTTTCATTGGTTTCATATTAAATCTTTCTGCAGGCACTTCTTCTTCACTGCAATGTTATTTGTATATGGCAGAATTCTCAATCAACGCCTGGTCAACACTGTCACATCAGACAGGGTTTTATACAAGCTTGTTAGCTATCTGACCAAGTATCATATGGTTATATGTTATTCATTGTACATCACAGGTTGGCAATTGTTATCTTTTGATGCACTTTTGTATATGATAAATTTGTAGTTTTCACTGGCTATCTATTTCAAGTCGCATATTAGTCTCATTATCCTTCAAACTATCTTATTTTCTTGCATGATTTGGTCAGGTTTCATGTGGTTTATTCTGACACTTAAGAAAAAGATGTACAAGTATCAATTTGGGCAGTATGCATGGACACACATGATACTTATTGTGGTGTTCACTCAGTCTGCATTCACCGTGGCTAACATCTTCGAAGGAATTTTCTGGTAATGCGACATATCACAGAAAACTATTATTAACTCAGTAACCTTTGCTGAAATAACTACTGCCTTCAGTAGTGATGTTTGCTTAATGGGTTTAAAGTTCAGTATATATTCATTGTATCAATTTTGGGTTAGTTTTGAGGTCCAGTTTTGTGGTATGCATCTTTCGTTCACCTCTATACAATATATGTTTGCTGTTTAGTACCTTATGCGGGATGAATATTTGATCTCATTGCCTTTTTCCCACCAAATTGTTTCAATATTAGCTCCTATATCCTGATTTTCTATCCATGAGATATTGCTTTGCTTATAAGATGAGCTTTTTCGTTGTTACCAGTACTGTATAAGGGCTCAGAAATAATGTTATGCTGCAGTGTTTACTTGAAGACTCTTTTTAGTCTTTATATCATTGGCAGTATGTTATTCAGAGATATTTCTGATGCAGGTTTCTTCTTCCCGCATCCCTTATCGTCATTAACGATATAGCTGCTTATATCTTTGGTTTCTTTTTCGGAAAAACTCCACTGATCAAACTTTCACCAAAGAAAACTTGGGAGGGCTTTATTGGTGCATCAGTTGCAACTATGATTTCAGCTTTTCTGGTAATTCTGTTAATGTGTTTACACAACCTTTTGTTAGTAATGTGAAGTTGCTTTAACCATCACTGTCGCTTGTCGCTTGTCGCTTGTCGCTTGTCGCTTGTCGCTTGTCGCTTGTCGCATGTCGCTTGTCGCTTGTCGCTTGTCGCTTGTCGCTTGTCGCTTGTCGCTTGTCGCTTGTCGCTTGCAAATGAATATTGACACAGACAAACTTCATTTTATTAGTTAGTTAAACTTCTATCAGTCATTCTTCGGACTTGGAATACTGCAACATGTAACGATTGTAACTGGATAGCAAGTTGATTTGTTTACCACATATGCAGCAGTAAAGCATGCATTTAATATAATGTTACATGTTATGCGCAGCTTGCAAATGTGCTAGGCCGCTTCCAGTGGCTAACTTGCCCCAGGAAGGTGATTCTGTGATCCATTTAATTTTACAATTTTGTTAATGAATTGCTCTAAAGCGCTGTACTTTTCTTGTGTTTAAATAATTCATGAAGGATCTCTCGAGTGGCTGGCTTTATTGTGATCCTGATCCCCTGTTTAAATCAGAGGTTCTTGATTTCTCTGGATGGCTACCTCAATGGGTAAGTCAGCTCCTCCCATATGGGTAAAGTTAATGCACACATAATTTCCTTCATTACAGCCAACCGTTACTTGCCAGGGAAAGGGACGGAGGAAATATAAACTACTATTTTTGTTTGTAAATATTTACTTGGAATTTGAAGTATATAATGGTTGACTCTTATGAGTTGATCGTGCTAATTTTTATTATTAAGCATTCACTTCTTCGAGATTCAACTGTAGATTAAATACTGATTGAGTGATGAGATGTGGTTAAATTCTTTCTAGGGAGGCGGTCTTGTTTGTTTCTCTCCTGGGGAACATGTGCAACTGAACTTTGAAGCCTTGTCCTTTTATTCTAGCTTTGTTTAAGAA
This sequence comes from Sedum album, assembly GCA_006409495.1. Lineage (NCBI taxonomy): Eukaryota > Viridiplantae > Streptophyta > Magnoliopsida > Saxifragales > Crassulaceae > Sedum > Sedum album. The sequence goes on along the minus strand of QZGG01001266.1, from coordinate 69,696 downwards.
GTATCATCTTGATCAATAGAGATAATCTTTGTTTTCTTGGAGCCTAAGTCAAGTTTTTTGTGTAACATTTTGTTTCTCTGATTCATGGGCATTTAGTGTAATTCTGATGCTGACTCCCTAATGTGGTATCTAGTAAGGTCTATATTTGAGCTTATGGTAGCACACAATAGTTGTTTCGATTTCCTATCTTCCTGGAATTGTATGTTTATCATCACGCTATGATTCTTTTGTTGGCTAACTTGTGCCTTTTTTGCAGTTTCCTTGGAAAGAATTTATTGTTTTACCAGTACAGTGGCACGCTCTATGCATTGGTTTATTCGCATCAATAATAGCACCCTTTGGAGGATTTTTTGCAAGTGGATTTAAAAGGGCTTTTAAAGTCAAGGTAAATATAGTGTTGCATGGATTTCAATTTTGTTTATCGTCTGAAATTACCATTTGAGGCTTCTTCTTTTCTCCAGGATTTTGGTGACAGTATTCCAGGACATGGTGGAATGACAGATAGAATGGATTGCCAGGTAATTATTTAACCTTTTTTGTGGCCATCTATGTCTTTCTTTCCGAGCCATTTTGTTTAATTTAATCTGCAACATATGTCTTATGAACCGATGACTAAATGTGTTGTTATTTGATCGTAGATGGTGATGGCCGTCTTCGCATACATTTATCACCAATCATTTATAGCCACACAAAGTGTGTCGTTTGACATGATCTTAGACCAGGTAATATTATCAATTACTCTTCCCTTGAAAATATATTTCCGTTTCTTGGAAATCTCACCCTTTGTTACTTATCCAATAGATATTGATGAACTTGAGTGTTGAGGAGCAACTAGCTTTGTATCACAAGCTGGGACAAGTCTTACGTGAAGGATAGATAATCCATGCCTACAGTTCACCACGAGTTGGGAAATTCATGATGCATTGGTGCTCATTTATAAACTTCATTATTTCTCTTCCGAACAAAGTGCATCTAATGTACGTGGCGTGGCAGCATATGAAAAATGGACAGGCATTGAAGAAGGCAGGGTTTGTAAATTGTTTTAAGTTTTTGCACGGAAACTGGAACTTTAGCCATGCCTTTCATCCTTATGCTTCTCAGTTTGTCAATTTTCTTAAAATAAACCCCATGTACAAATACATTAGTTATTGACTGATTTGTCAGAAGATAATAGCTTGTGCTCAAGTGCACCTCACTTAATGTGAAACTGGAACTTTAGGTTGTGCTTGTTTATTTGCATTTGCAGTTTAATGTTCCATCTAGCGTATCATAAACTCTAAAACTAATTGTCTTTATTGTGCATCACATTGTAATGTCTCATTTATTGATTTACATCCAAAAAGATAATCAAACTTGCTTGTCCAAAATTCATTTGTAGGCACTACTTGACGCAATTGATGCTGAAACTAGCGAGTATGAAGGTATGGGACAGTAAAATAGCAATTCATTTGTAGGCACTACGTGAGATTTTTAAGCAGATTTGCCGACAGCACAACCGGCCTTTAAGCTCATGTTGTGTCCTTTTACGTAGCTACCACCAACATGGAAGACTTAAGACTTGGACCGTGCCCTCATGTTTCGATACAATGTAGCAGCAGCAGCAAATTTGTACCAGTACCACAGACAAAACTGAACCTAACATCATGTTGTGTATATAAACATCATATGAAGGTTAGGACAAAGTTGATTGGCTGAGGGATGCCGCATGGCCTATACATCACATCAAAACTGACCAGCTGTGTTCAGTGAGTTTGAAGTTTCTAAGCGGATAAATTCAGCTTTATTTGATTGCAACAGAATACACAATGCATGGAATGAAAACACACAAGCAGGAGGTTCTAGAAATGAGACAATACATATAACCAGTCCCAACAGAGCCTACAATGAGGAAAATAAATATGACAAGGACAATTCCGTCATCTTCGATGTCATTCTTTTGCCAGTTCGGCTTTGGGCTCAGAAAAGTACTCGTGCCTGGATAAGAATTAAATATTATTTTGTAACAATGGTAGATTGGTAGTTGTATAAATTCTTTTGTAACAAAATGTTAGAGGAACCAATTTTTGTATGTTTAATATTTAGATAAACTCACTTAATCTTGCGGGTGAGCTGATAAATGCCTGTTCCAGCCATAGCGACATTTACGCTGAAGAGATTGTAGTTTTTCTGCAATTCAGATTATGGAGATATATTTGAGCTCACCTTGTGATTGGCACCCCACCTCAAGAGACCCACAAATGTTTAAAATAGGACAAAAGGTAAATTGCAACAAAAGTCACAAATTCTCTCTATTCTTATTAAATCCGTGTATCCTTTTCAAAAGGTAGCAGCAATTGCCTCAAATATTTTGCTAATTCTTCACTACTTTCATGTAGTATACACTCACATCTTAACCAAAAAAGCATCTAACTTTAATAGTTTGCGCTAAGAATTAAAATCAGCATAGAAAAGGAAAAAGCTTACCGGTGTTACTACCAAACTGTAGCGGGACCATATAAGCCCAGTGGCAGTAACAGCTGAAGAAAACAAAATCAAAATCAAAATAGAAAAATAGAGATATGAGCATGACAAACAAAAGGAAGAAAGCTCGGTTGATAAGAAATCATAAAATCTTCATCCATCCACTATGATATGAGTGCAACTCAGAATTTGTTTACACAACAATAAGGAAAATGATGACATTAGAGACATGATGCCAAATACCTAGTTGCTGAGGAAGAGAGATATTCTCTGGAGGTTTTGCAAAGTCAGCAATATTGGCAATGCTTATTCCCCATTTGAATGTTGGTGCCCAGAAGTGAACTGACACATTAATATACAGTTAAGCCTAATAAAAAATTTAGAAGAATATAACTTATAAAAAATAAGCCGAAGAGCAACCCAAGAAAAAGGGAGTTAGGCTAATCACATCAAACAACTACTACAAACTACACGGACCATACTAGCTCACAAAATAAAAAGAACTCTGGAGTCCATATTCAATTCAAGCTGCAACTCTTTCTCGAGTTCAAATATAAAAAATATGATAAAAGCACTTAGTCAAACAGATTTTATTTTCAATCAGAAGTCGGAACTAAGAAGCCCTAATAAGTAAAAGCTTTTGGAGTCAATGATCACACCATATTCATATGAACTTCTCAGTAAACAAATCACAAGTTTCCTATTAACCTCAACTTCTATTTTCATTGAGTTTTCAAGGAAATTATAAAAATCCATTTTTTATTTAAATTCTTTACAGGCAAACAAAACCCTAACTCTTAATATCAAAATCAACCATTCAACATCAGAAATCGGAATACCAAACCACGAAATTGAAAAAAGCTTACTCGTTTTGGGTCCCGCCGGATGGTTCCATAGAGCCGCGAGCTTCGAAGTCGCCATGAGGTTTGGTCTGCTGGAGCTCCGAACGACCCTGAGGTTTGGATTTCTATCGACGACGACTCTTCACCAGATCTGCCACTGGTTCAATTCGTCAATTATTTAAACCATAAAAATCAACCCGCTGTCGACCGAACCAATTCGTGGTTTAATATCTTCGAACCGTTTCGGTCCAATTTATGTTGATCAATTTTGTCACTCTTTTACGATATCTGTGTTTACGTTGAACTATTTCATAAACGGCCCAGCAAGCCCAAGAACGAGGCTGAGCTTGATCGAGTTAAAACGGCGCCGTTACGAGACAGTTAAGCAAGGGTTAAACTCCGAGCAAGAAGTAGCAGCGAGCATCTTCTGTTGATTGATCCGCCGGAATAAACTCGATTTGGTCTTTCCCGACTCGTCGCCAAAAATGTCAATTCCTTTCCACGTATCAAACGGTGATTCTGGAATTAAGAAGTCAACTCCGATTCCTGGACGGTTAGCGTCGGTGTATAGTGAAGTGCAGAAGAGCAGACTTGATGTGACGCTCCCGCTTCCTTCAGTGCTCAGAAGTGGATTTAAAGTTGTCGAAGGTCCGTTGAGCTCCGCCGCTGGAAATCCAGGTCTGCATGATGTTGTTGATTTGATTTGAATTTGTTTGTTTTGTGTAGATGTTGAGTTTGAATTAGGACTTGGGAGTGGATTGAACTGATTTTGAAGTGTTTTTGTTGTTGGTGATGCAGATGAGATTGCAAAGCTGTTTCCCAATCTGTATGGACAGCCTTCAGCAGTGATGGTGCCGAGTGAATCTGGTGGACTGGATGTGGAGAAGAAGTTGAAGATTGGAGTTGTGTTGTCTGGTGGACAGGCTCCTGGAGGACACAATGTCATTTCTGGAATTTTTGGTGAGGAGGTGGTGATAAATTTGAGTGATTTGTTATTAGTGAAGCTTGTGTTGAAGTTGTTTTTGTTGTGTGTGGTAGATTACTTGCAGCAGCGCACAAAGGGAAGTACAATGTATGGGTTTAAGGGTGGGCCAGCTGGAATCATGAAATGCAAGTATGTAGAATTGAACCCGGAGTTCATATATCCGTACAGAAATCAGGTACGGTGCATGTATTGAGTTTCATTGGTATAGTTAGAATTGTATAAGTATTCTTACTAGAAGTAGATATGCATATGGTTGATTGACAATTGAAAAATGTTATCAGGGTGGCTTTGACATGATTTGCAGTGGAAGAGACAAGATTGAGACACCCGAGCAGGTACGTTTCAGATTCACTTGCTAACTCCGTGTATCATTACCCTTGATGTTGCTACTTCGCTGGACTAATGATTCTGGGTTGCCTTTTTTATTCTGTTCAGTTTAAGCAAGCTCAAGAAACAGCTATAAAGCTTGATTTGGATGGACTTGTTGTTATTGGTGGTGATGACTCAAACACAAATGCTTGCCTGCTGGCAGAAAACTTCAGGTTGGCTTTGCACTGGTTGCTCGTATATGCACTGGTTTGATAGTGTACAATGTGCAATTGAATAATCAAGATTAAATATTGAAATGAAATTTAAATGACATTTATTTGCATGACAGGTCATAGATACAGTATTCTTTTCCAATGCTCTTTTTTACTTGTTATAATAATTTAACATTAATTTTTTTTATTAGGAGTGCAAACCTAAAAACCAAGGTGATTGGGTGCCCCAAGACAATTGATGGTGATCTGAAATGCAAAGAAGTTCCAATTAGTTTTGGATTTGATACTGCATGCAAGGTTTGTGACCAATGTGCACGTTCATTATGTCTATCAAAACCTACGGCATTCCTTTCAATGTGGATTCATATTTTTCACGATTCTCATTCCGATTTTTTTGTTATTGAGTCTATTGATTGACTCACTAAACTACTAGTCAGTTCATACATCATTCTAATGTCAGATGAAAATTTCAGATATATGCAGAGATGATTGGAAATGTCATGATAGATGCTCGATCGACTGGAAAATATTATCATTGTAAGTTTACTGAATCACTTCTGTATTTTGAGTACAGTAGCTTGGAATATGAACAAGGTTTCCTATGTGTGGCTACCTTTGTATAGTTGTGAGGCTCATGGGGCGTGCCGCTTCACATATAACTTTGGAGTGTGCTTTGCAAACACATCCAAATATTACCATTATTGGAGAAGAGGTACATAGCTATCCCTATATTTTATTCTGACAATCAGCTACTCGTCTTTCCCTCGCATTGGAATTGTTACTTTTAGTAATGATCACATGTCGAGTATGTTTTCTTGAAATGCTAAGGATGCATTTGTATGTTTAATCGTTTACTACCACTGTGAAATGAGTACCTGACATATGTCTCTTTAGGCACTGCCACTCAAATACATTTTAAGTTGGTAGTCTGGCCTGAAGTTGCGACATTTTAACTGTCCCAGGTTGCAGCGAAGAAACAAACTCTGAAAAATGTGACTGACTACATAGTCGATGTAATTTGCAAAAGGGCAGAACATGGGTACAACTATGGTGTAATTCTCATCCCTGAAGGCCTGATTGATTTCATTCCAGAGGTTTTACAGCTAGCTTAGATTTATTTTTAACTTCCGTCTCCGTTTGGTCAAGTTATGTTGCAAGCCCTACACCCTTACGTTTACCCGTGTCTGTAGGTTCAGCAACTCATAGCAGAATTAAATGAGATCTTAGCCCATGAGATTGTGGATGAAGCTGGACAATGGAAAAGCAAACTAACAAGCCAATCGTTGCAGCTCTTTGACTTTTTGCCTCAAGCAATTCAAGAGCAATTAATGCTTGAAAGAGATCCACATGGAAATGTGCAGGTAGCTTGTAGTCTGTCTGCATATTTTTATCATATTTATGTCATCCTCTGGGATGGTAAATTTTGTATCTTCTGTTTTCTGCAGGTTGCAAAAATAGAAACTGAGAAGATGCTTATTCAAATGGTTGAAACTGAACTGGAAAAGAGGAGGCTAGAGGGAACATATAACAGGAATTTTAATGGGCAATCTCACTTTTTTGGGTATTTACTCCCCTTGGTTTTTTACTTTTTTGAGTTGTACTTTTCACAGCCCTTTACCAGCTCCAGTGTCAGGATTTTGATTATTGTGCGTGATTATAATCATCAGGTATGAGGGGAGATGTGGTTTGCCCACTAATTTTGATTCTACCTACTGCTATGCATTGGGTTATGCCGCTGGAGCACTCTTACATAGTGGGAGAACAGGGTTGATATCATCGGTTTGTGAAACTTCTCTATTTTTGTATCATTATTTTGATTAATCTATCTGTCAGTGGATTTGTGAATAGTCCCCTGCCTATTGTAGCTAATGCTTATTGTGACTATTAGGCTAGGAAATCTGAGCGGACCTGTTGAAGAATGGACTGTTGGTGGAACAGCACTAACATCTTTGATGGATGTAGAGAGGAGACATGGTATTGGAATCTTACTTATTCCTGTTTTTGAAAATGTGAATGCACATGATGGGTTTATGTCGAGATTTTATTTTCCTTGCTTAAATCTGTTATGAATCCCGCATGATAGGTGAACAATTTAACCACTATTTACACTGCTAACTTACTCAGATGGTCAATGATCCGACAATTGTCGCTCAATTCATTCAGTATGCTACATTAAATTTTAAGAGTGATAATAGAACAGGTTAATAGTTCAGCTTGTTTCGTGACAATTTCTCATGCTTAACATGTCGCTGCACTGTTCTGCAGGGAAGTTCAAGCCTGTGATCAAGAAGGCAATGGTTGAATTAGAAGGTACATAAATGCCATGATCTTAGAACCCTTTATTTTTGCTGTTAAAATCCTGTTTCCCCGATTAGACATAATGTCAGTCGAGAACTCATAGCACTAATTATGAATTATCAGGAGCCCCATTCAAGAAATTTGCATCAGTACGTGACAACTGGGCCACCAAAAACTGTTACATCAGTCCTGGTTAGTTGCAACATTCCATCTATCAACATCTCTGTTGTTCTTTTCTTAAACATCATTATTATATAATTATATGCCTAAATATCATGGACACCATGAGTGATTATAAAGTTTTGTTTCACCCTTGCATTCCTTTATTATGAAATGCTTTTAAATAATAACTGGTAGTTGCTCTACTTCAAGCTGTCATCGTGCTAACTTTCAATCCAATATATCTATTGAAGGTCCCATTCAATTCATAGGCCCAGCAGCCAATGCAGTGAATCAAACCCTCTTGCTGGAACTAGGAGCACAAGTCTAAACACCATTCAGCAGCTACACTTGGATGACTAACCCCTCTCAGACGAGTCCTTTGTTTCCAGTTTTAAGTACTGCGTATGACATCTCTAAATTGTAGCCTCTGAAACTAACTTTCATTTTAGCTTTTATCAACTGAGAAATATTAGTTTTGGTTTTGTGGCACTTTGTTGCCCCCTATAATAATGCACAAGTTGCTTGTTTAATTGTTACTCTTGATCTAGAGTTGTTCCCTGCCTATGGAAAAGCCAGACCGGCTCACTGACAACCTACTCCTGGTATAAATTATTATAGCGGAGAATGTTTAATGATGTCCTTCAAATCTTACCTGCACATTTAAATACAGTAGATTCCATTTCGCAAGTAAGCACTAAATGTAATGTTTCACATCCTGTAAAGTTTTAAGTATTGATAATCTCTCCGTTTTGCAGGAATTGAAACTTCTAGGAAGTATACGTCAGATTTATCATTACCCTCAATCACTAGATGATGAAGTTTGTCTTCTTATAAATTCAATCATGCTATCACGATTGATTTACAAAAGGTATCATATTCCGTTCCTATTTTATATTAATATCGTCTCTGAACAGATTGGAATGTCGAGTTGTTCGTACCTCTTATTATATCCCCTGTGTCGGATTAGGAGTTCATGTCTAGTTATGCATCTAATCACGCATTTATATTCCTAACTAACTATTGTAAAAATAATCTCATCCTCTAGTTTGGTATTTGTTGCCAGTTGCTACATGGTCTGTTTTATAATTGCTATCTTTTTCATTTACCATTGCATATCTTACTCGGCAGACTTTAGGCTGTACAGAAATGTCTGCATCAATCATTCATTTTGTGCATTCAATTTCCATATTCATACATAACATGTAGTGTTGTACTACCTGGAAATGCATTATATTGTCTGTAAATAATGTTATAGGAATTATCATATAAAGATGTGTAGCTAGTTGTTTCATTTTTCAACTAATAAGGACATGCATGTACACTACAGGAGGTCAAGTTCTTTAGTTGAGTTGTAGTCCATATAATTGATATCCAGCTATTGATTATGCTTATGTGTTGTGCGTGCATATGCGAGAGCATAGATTAGGTAGCATTCATGTCGATGGCCATAAACTAGCTAGCTAATAATTTTGCACTAAGTGGGTCTTTATAGTTAAAGCATGTTAACTTATGTGACCTGATAAATAACTCTAAAGACACCATCACGTGGATGTAGATGTCCTAAACCTCGTCTCTATTTGGTCTATAATTGTGTCCTTTATCCTCTTAATAATTCACAACTCACCAGTTCGCCAGCCAAGGTTTTTAAATTCCCATTTGCATGCAGATAGATGCTGATCTAACGATCTATATGGCTCGTACAATATCCTGATGAACTATTACAAATGCATTTTCATTTTTACATTGTTGTTCAATCTTTCTGTAATGTAGGAACAGTATGATATGTTCGATTTCTTTCAAATAACCTTGAAAATTATTCATCAGCTTATTCATCTTTGCAGGTGTCCATAGCATCCAAAACCCAAATATGCAATCAAATATGGATGAAGATTGTGTACCAAATGTCAATATTGATGATTGTCGTTTTGGATATGTATCTATGCAATAGATCAGCCATTAAAAAATCCTAAATAATTGAGAAAAAGCAGTATCGGTTGAAGAGCAAGCTGGCTGTGTCTTTGAAGTTCCCAACCATGACAGAGATGCAATGAGAATTAGACATATTAATAGACAAAATGAAATATAGAATTAGATGTGTTGCACGTTCGACACATTTTGACGTCTACTAACCATTTGCCATCTTTGCCCGTGCGCTCTTTCCTTCGTTATCTGTCTTTCTGTTTTCTTCCTCCAAACTTATCCCAACTACCAGCACCATCATCAATACCAAACACTCTTAATCAATTTCTATATCATTGATTTTTGTCGATCCGTCATCGACGTCTATGATCAAAGATCGAGTGGCTAATCATCAATATTGAATATTTACAAACCCATTACATAGTAAAAGAGTTTCTATGGCTATTAATATCATCAATAAAGTGTGTAACGTAGTAATGCGAACTCTTGTTGGGGAGATACGCATTGATTGATGAAAAGCTTTTTCAGATCACAAAACAGACAGTTCCAGTTCCCAACCGGCTGCTACAACATCATTTTCACGTCAACCAGTCTCTCTGAACTGCATTCAATATTTCAATATTTCAATGTTGGACAAAGACAAAGTGACAAACAAAGTCATATGGTAACGCTTTTTACACTTGAAAAGTTAAAAAATGTGACTCTGTTTTCTCTCTGCCACTGTCTACAACAGTTGCATGTTTATACAACGTTGTCACTGTCCTCAAAATTCAAATCCTCATTTTTAAAACAATTGTGTTTCTTGCAATAAAGCTTTGCTTGAGTTGGTCATTAGGTTGATTGAGCTTATGATTACAATCCTAAGCTTCTCAATTATCTCTAATGATTGCGATTAAGGTATACATCATTAGAGTGAATAAATCATGAAGGAAAGAATGTCAACGCTCCAATTAAAGACTATCAAGTCAACATCGATATTTCATATTTGTGTACTTCCACCTCAACTATCATCACATTATCATCTTCATTCAAAACTCCAACTGACCCACGTTTGAGAATTGTAAATGTCTCCTCTGATCTAATCTAGCAATGCAAGCAAGACAACAGATCTCAATCTTACTGTACCTGTCTTCCAATTGTGCTCTTGCCACCTCTCCTACATCAGTGTCTCAGTTTTCAGTATGTTATTGTATACACCATGTGCCTTTCCATTGTTGTTTATGAGAGACAACAGGTGTCTGCATTTTTAGATATACAAATATATTGGTCGACTGCGTATGAACTTACGTTAGATATTTTTCTTAAATTCAAAACTAATACTTTTCACACCACACAAAATATACTCATGAGAATTTGAATCATCAACATTTATAGATAGAGATTGAATGATTGACCGTTAGACCGCTGCTCTATTATTGTTTGACTCATTTTACCATTGTTACTCTAACAGTCTAACTAATTCACAACATTTTCCTCCCGGCTCACCACTTTTCCTCAGATTTTTTCTGGGGCTTCATTCCTCCCGTCTCGTGCGAGGACGTCTTTTTCCTCCCGCTTCACCACTTTTCCTCAGATTTTTTCTGGGGCTTCATTCCTCCCGTCTCGTGCGAGGACGTCTTTTTTTCCTCCCGCGTGAGCGAGGTGTGTGTGTTGTGCAGGAGACTTTCTTCCTTGCTTGCCTTTGGACTTGGGGCTTGTTCGCGTCGGTGTTCATGAAGTGGTCATGTAAGCAGAGCGGAGAGACATGCACGCTTGATTGGCTAAACATACTTGTCAATGATTGAGTGAAGGTGTCCGTTGTGACCTGTGCTACTAGTGATTAGAATAAGATTCTCATATATGAGATCTTAGACGAATTGTACTCATTGTAACTGCTATCAAAAAAACTAATTCACAACATTTTACAAAAAAAAATACAAATTTGTCAATTTAAAAAAATCTTAGTTATACTCCCTCTGTCCCGGTGAGTTTGTCCAAAAGCACCATTTTCACGCAAATTAAGATAGAAAAAAGGTATAAAATGTGTGGTTGAGAATAATAAATAATAAGTAAATGAGTAAAAGAGTAGAATGTGTGGTGGAGAATAAAGGAAAGTGGACAAACATTAGGGGATGCTAAAAAAGGAAAGTGGACAAACTTAGTGGGACAGAGGGAGTATTTTATAACCTGACCAAATTAAAGGTACCCTCCATATTATTACCATTTTTTAAATGAAAACATATTACTACGAAATTGTCAGCATTGATTTGTTGCACTGGTCCTTCACTCTCAGCACCAAACTCAATAAATGCAAACCCACATCCCTTTCATTCCACTCTGTTCTTCCCTCCTCTTCTCCTTCCTACATTCCCTCTTCAAATCCCAAACCCTAAACTCATCCTTTTACAGCAACAAATCGAATACCCAGATGGATAATCCCATAAAGCTCGAATCTTTACACCCAAATCGAGACGACAGGTCACTTTGTACACACCCCAGCTCACCAGAATTCGAGTTTTGGATGGTCAGAAACCCTTCAATCCCTCAGCCTAATATCCTCTCCGCTGACGAGCTCTTCGTTGATGGCGTCCTCCTCCCACTCGACCTCGTCCCTCCGCCAACCAAACCGACCGTTGTTCAAGAAAATGAGGATGTTATGCCAGCTGGGCCAGAGCTGACTGCGCCGTCGCCGGTGGTTTCAGGATCCAGAAGATGGAAAGACATGTTTAAAAAACCATGTAAAGAAAGCTGATCAGAAAGTAGAGACAAAGAAGAAGCGTGAGAGGAAGTTAGGAGGAGGACACGGAAGCGCCACTACCTCGGCGGAGCTCAACATCAACATATGGCCGTTTTCACGTAGCAGGTCCGCCGGAAACGGCGGCGCTAGACCCAAAATCGCTACTTCCAGAAAAGTCAGCAGTGCCCCATGTTCAAGAAGTAACTCCGGTGGTGAGTCCAAGTCGAGAAAATGGCCGGCGAGTCCCGGACGTCCCGGCGTCCATGTCGGTCGAAGTAGTCCGGTCTGGCAGGCCCGTCGCGGTGGTTCGTCGATGGTCCCGAGATCATTAGCATCTAGTGAAGTTTCAGATAGTCGGAAAAATTGTAAAGCGAAGGTTTTGAAAAGCTGCAAGAGCGGAGTCAACGCCGCCACTAGCGGCGGCGATTTGGGTGGCGTTAGTAACGATGGGAGTGGCGTTGTTAATCTTTTTAGTCTTCGAAGTTTGTTTAGTAAAAAAGTATATTAATATTAAATTAATTACAATTACACAATCAAACTCTCCACTCATTATATATTTACACATCAGCCCCTCTAGTTCAGTAAAATACATCTTTACCAACTTGTAAAAATTTCAACTTCGATTTTCAACCGACTCAAAATAAATCAACAGATAACGGTCGAACCGGTGTGCACATGTCGGGTCGAGTGAATCTAATACACCGGTCCAATCGGATTACATAAACCGCCAATTGCGACTAATCTAGATTTGATTATCTTAAACCTCTCTAATAGTTAGTAATAAGCAGCTTCTTGCGCAACACGCCGGAGTCCTCTTCGGAAGTCGTTGATCGATTCGTCGTCGTTTTGGTTGAAAAATGGCGACAGCGAGATTGTTAGTTAGTAGAGCTGCGAGGTCGGTCGGTGCTTGCAAAACCCTAGGTAGATCGATTGCCGGATCGCACTCGCTCTCTCCGGCCAGACGATTTTCGAGTAAGGATTTTGATTTTATAGTTGAGTGTTATGAAAATAGTGTATGAATGATTTTGATGGTGTGTGAATTGTAGGTTTTAGTAAAGGAGGTTATGGATTAGTTAAGCCGGTAGTACAGGAGGATAGGAGTTTGAGGATGTATGCTATGCTACCTTTTGCATTGGCGTGTTTGGCTGGATTGAATGTGTTGGACCGAGAAGTTGTTCGTGCAGAAACTGATGAGGTTCGTGAGAATTTTGACATTTTCCATTGTTTCAGTTGCGTTAGATATTTGTTTGTAAGGTTATTGTGTCCGTCCTTTATGTTATTTAATTTTTTTGTATCCAGGGTATTGCAAAGGCTTCTATTCCAGTATCTGAGTCGAATCAGATTGATTTGGAGGCTATCGCTAAAAAAGAACGTCAGAGATTGGAAGATATGCTGAAAAGTAAAGGCTTGCAGTATGGTTCGTATCCGCGTTTCACTGTGGCTGTTAAGGGGCAAAAGGTTGGTTTATGTTTTTATTCTTTCTTTCAAATTATTGTTTGTCCAGTAATTACAGTTTGCACACCCTGAGACCTGCGTTGCTTGCAAGCTGGGTTTTCAGAATTTAGTGTCAACTTTATGCAATGCTTTAGTATTTCACTTGTTCAGGTTACAATAAAATTTCAAATACCTCCACCTGTGACATCCCCAGATTAATTTCAACCCTTGTTTCAAATTTGGGAGTTAAAGTAGAGGATCGAGGTGGTGCTGCGATATGAGATTGCGTGCTTGGGATAGGTTGGTCCAAATTCCTTTTTACTCCATGCAGTTTATCTATGTTGTTAGTTGTTCAATGACTGTTATAGCTTTGGTTGTGTGGATCCACGTTTATTTCAGTGCAGTTGCATGGCAGCTAATACTTGACCGTCCAAAAGATAATAAGCAAATATTAGGAGCGTTGGGCAAGCCAGATGATCCTAACATTCTTGATGATGATCTGTGCATTCTCTTATTTAGATCACTTATTAGTGCTGATAAAGCGGTAATCATCATTTTTCGTATCCTTTTTAGCTCATACTTTGAATACATCTTCACTCATAACTTTGTCTGAGTTATAGGAAATTGAGTTTATTAAGAAAGGGAGTTTCAGTCAAAAGGAGCTCGAAGCACTGGTATCCGTGATACAACTAGCAGCAGCAAAGATAGTCCAGAATAAAGGACCTGACAGAAGAGCAAAGGAAGAATATGGAAGAATGCCTTCTGTGGAAAAGGCTATTCAAAGTCTAGAGTCCTTGGGAGTTAGGGTTTATGGACTCGATGAACCTCAAAGGGATCTTTCAAAAACTGAAACTGCATGGGAAAATATTGCTGGATATGATGAGCAAAAGCGGTAAGTGAGCGGAGTTCTCTTACATTTTAAGTTCTGAATCCCACTCGATTTTGATAGCATTGTCCATGTAGTATTTCGTGTTCATCTCTTCTCACCCCCATTCCCCAAACACAATCAATGGGAACCAATTGCTCTTCAAACGTATTTATCATGATCTTAACTTATTTAGTTTTCCTAAAAAATAAGATCTCGTTCAGGGTTATTACTTGATAGTAGTTGCGATCAGTGGCATCCGTTGGTGATTTTTATGCTATTAGTTTTCCTAAGATCTGTTGAAGATTTAGTAAACTTTTGATATTCGGTCATTGAAATAGTTTAATCACTTTCAACCTCTCCTGTTTTGTTTTCAATTAGAGAAATAGAAGATACAGTTTTGCTTGCGTTACAAAGTCCAGAAGTGTACGATGACATAGCTCGTGGTACCAGGCGGAAGTTTGAGTCCAACAGACCTCGTGCTGTACTTTTTGAAGGTCCACCAGGTATAGCATCTGCTTTTTGAAGGTCAACCACTTCATCATGTGCTAATTGAATTGGTTTTACACTTGTTGAAATCCAGGAACGGGAAAAACTTCTTCTGCTCGTGTTATTTCTAATCAAGCTGTAAGGCTACATATTTATGATTATGTGTGCGTTATTCTGTGATAATTGAGATGTATATTTCTGCAGCTATTGATACAAAGTGAAAAGCTAATTTTGTAATGCAACAGGGGGTACCTTTATTATATGTACCTTTGGAAGTGATTATGTCCAAGTATTATGGAGAAAGTGAACGCTTGTTAGGGAAAGTTTTCATGCTAGCTAATGACCTTCCTAATGGCGCTATTGTGTTTCTGGATGAGGTAAAACATTTAACAGTAGTCAGACAACATCATTTCCTCTACAAGTTTTCTCAAATGAAACTACGCCGATACTACCTACAGGTCGATTCATTAGCTATTGCACGTGATTCTGAGATGCATGAAGCAACCCGTCGAATGTTATCTGTCTTGCTGAGGCAGGTGAGTCTTCTTGTGTGTCCAACCTCATGCATATATCAAGAGACATCGTTCCACTGTCTGTAAAATGCAATTGTCCGCTATAATATGAATATATTTTGGTAAATTGTACTGTACCGTCCGTTATAGCTGTTGAATCTGATCCTGAATCTCATTATCCTGATGAAAACTCTGTTATATGTATTATCTTCTTCTCAAGATTCATAGAATCCTTTGTACAGATTGATGGCTTTGAGCAAGAGAAGAAAGTGGTTGTGATAGCTGCAACAAACAGGACGCAAGACCTTGATCCTGCTTTAATAAGGTACATATTTGGTACATGGGTTTCATTCATATATTATGACTCGAAGCTCTATGTAGTTGATGTTGATCTGATTCGAACACACCTTTGTGATGTTGGTCAACAGCCGATTTGATTCAATCATTACGTTTGGTCTACCTGACCACAATGTCCGCCAAGAAATCGCAGCTCAGTATGCAAAGCATCTAACAAGTCTGAATTAGAAGAATTTGCAGCTGCCACAGAAGAGTAAGTTCATCACTCATCATTTAACAGTCAGTATACATGGCAGCAAAACCAGAAACCAAGAATTACTTGACATGTACAGGATGTCAGGAAGGGACATCAGGGATGTATGCCTCCAAGCAGAACGTCGTTGGGCATCCAAGGTAATAAATATCTCTAGATAAACACAACCCATTCGACTAATACTTCACTCCACCCCTGAATGACACGGTTACTTGTCGGGTTGTAGATAATTAGGGGTCAGGTCACAAAAGGCTCAGATGATCAAGGATCTCTCCCACCCCTCCAGGAGTACATTGACTGTGCAACCAATCGCAGGAACACCATACTTAGCATCAGAGAACAAGTAGCCCAAGATGATCAACACAGAAGAAAGAAAGCCCCACTAGCTATGGGCTAAGCTAATGACACTCAAACAGAGACAAGTCCATAATATCAACAAACAATCTTGTCCACGTCCAACACAACACAAGCAGACATGCATATACACATTTTGAATTATTGATAAATGTGGGTTGTCAGGGCCCCCACGTGCATAAAGTATTAGTTTAGCCAGGTGCCAGGGTAGAGAAAAAGGTGGGAAGCGAGAAACAAGGGGGCTCGTCTTGTCATGAATGCTTTTTTAGCAGAGAAAAGCCAAAAATTCTTATCATGGGAAGAAACGTTTCGTCTGATGTTAATGACATTGAAATCACTCACTCACTCTCTACATCACCTCTCACTCTCTCTAGTAATCTTTTTGTATGCAAAACATCCAAACAGCTGTGTCCAATGACACTCTAAGATCATGATAGTGCATGTACATCGTCATCATTGTTAAATGCCATACATAACTCAGACCCATACCTTCACCTACCATTACATATTTACAATTTTACATGCCGCATGTAAAATGACAGTAACATAATCTTGAATTGAATTAGGACTGATGAAGATGATGCCCCACACTTCTCATATCTACATCAACTTGACTAGTGGTGAGTCTTAGCTAATTTGGTCTTCATTCCAGTCAACTAAACTCTTGTTGAAGTTTTGAGTCGGACTATACTTCTACGTTCTACCACTTGTCTCCATAGACAGTGGCGGAACCAGGACGAAATATTCGTCGGGGCTCAAAAGCTTATAAATTTAGTGGAGGCTCAAAAGCTTATAAATTTAGTGGGGGCTCAAATAATTTTTTTAGCGGGGGCTCAAATAATTTTTTTAGCCGAGGCTCTAATAATTTTTTCAGCCGGGGCTCAAATAATTACTTTACCCGGGCTCCAAATCGAATTATGATAAATTATACCTAGTAAAAAAAAATTTTTTTTTCCTCGCCGGGGCTCCAGCCCCCCTTCGGCCCCCTGGTTCCGCCGCTGTCCATAGAGGTGGTCTCTTTTGAGATCCTTACTGTTGAATGGGACTTTGAGACTTCATCATAACCGTTGATTGAATTTGTTTTTAGGATTCAGATTGTGCCATATGGATGTGAGAGAAATTCAAAATCGGAGGTGAGAGAAATTGCTGCTTTTGTTCTCTCACCTCCACGTGGCACAATCTGAACCTCAAAAAAAATTCAATCAACGATCATGATGGAGGTCTCAAAATCTCACCCAACAGTAAAGATCTCAAATGAACATCCCTCTGTCTCCATAAGCTGATAAGCATGCATCCTGTATAGTTCACCTTTTGAAATTCATGAGCATACAGGAACTAAAGAGAGGTCCCTTTCTACCAAATATATGATCCATAAATCTTGTATATTTCCTAATTTTCTTTTAGATGTCTTTTTTTCTTCATTATGGGCCTTTTTATTTATTTTATTAATACTTAATATTCATATTAAATTAAGATTCAAATTTTGAAAATCAAATAATTAAGAATCCAACTCTATTTCTTCCATTTCTTATTTGATTTCTTTTAAACTTTGTTAAAAATTTATTATTTCCCCTGTTTTCCATCTCTTATTTTCATTGATTCTTCTTGATCAGTCTTTTTATGAATTTATTATCATTCAAATCATTCCTCATTTACTTATTTTCTCATTCTTACCTTATGTCTTTCTTTATCTTCTCTTTTTGGATGTTATTTTAATTTTATGTGCTTCTCCAACATGTGACATACTTTATATGATCCATGAGAACACAATTTTTTGAGACGGATGAATGTCATTTCAATCATTGATTTTCAATAATTTAATAGTTGATATTGCCAATATTATCCATATTGTATTGTGTTATTACTAATTTATTTTGAAATTAATGTAGAATGATTTTTAAACAACGATTTTATTAATGTATGTGTTACAAAAATTTAATATTTTTTTGTGATCCTAACCCTAAATTTTTCAGAGATCGGTGGAATAAAATTATTTCCTTTTTTTATTTCCTATCAACTTGGCAGCTCTACTTGCTTATCATGTCTTCTAGGGATCATCATTTAATCCGAAGGTCAAAATGTCTTTACGATGGTCCTGACCCTATCATGAAGTTGATCGTGTATCTGTACTGCCCTTAAGCCTTAAGGTAGATTAACGACCGTGAAAAAAACTCCCCTTTGACCCTGCACTGACCCTTGCCTTGACTCAACTTCAACATTATCATTAAATTTACCCTTAATAATCTTCTATTTATTGAAAAATAGTCAAAACTTAATATTTTTATTTAATGTATTTATTTGATAAACTATTTTAATTTTTACAAAATTAGTTGATAAACTATTTGATTTTTACAAAATTATAGTAGTATCTATTTATATTATTTTGACTCGATCCGACCCTATTGTGAAGGGTGCACCTGGACCGGTCGGCCCTTTCTTTAACCTGCCCTAGGGCACCCCTAAGAATCTCCAAAAAGTCAAGGATCCGAAATTGTACAGCCCTAACACTTCTATAGGACGTAAAACTCTTAAAAGCCTGCTCTGTTGAACAAATATTATACTCCCTCTGTCCCATAATGTTTGTCCACTTTCCATTTTGGGTGTCCCCTTAAGTTTGTCCACTTTCCTTTATTCTCAATCACACATTCTACTTTTTACTCATTTACTTATTAATCATTTATTCTCAACCACATATTTTATACCTTCTTTCTACCTTAATTAACGTGCATTTTATACTTTTGGACAAACAAATCGGGACGGAGGGAGTAAGTATTATAAATGTGTTCAACTTCAATCCGTTTCATTTATTAACGAACAAATATTAACCAATTTGTTTCCAATTTACGTCAAATATTTATCGAACATATCGACCGACTTGCACTCCTAAATAAAAAGAGTTGATCAACTGAAAATGTGTAATTGATATTAGTTGACAAACATAGACTACAGTCGAACATCAAACAAGCAAGCCAACTACTAATAATTCAAATCAATACAGCAACAGCTAAACACATGTACGTGTTTCAGTTAGGTAGTTTTGCAACGTTAACTCCTAGCTGGTGTTTGATGGTCAAATTCGATTTTTTTGTATTAATCACGATTTGGGCTATTTGGATTCTACTCTTTCCGTCCTATAATATTTGTCTACTTTTTATTTTGATGTCCTCTTAAATTTATCCATTTTTCTTTATTCTTCATTACATATTCTATTTTTTATTCATCTACCTATTAAATATTTACTCTCAACAATACATTTTATATTTTTTTATATCTTAATTATCGTGTATTTTATATTTTTGGACAACAAGAAAGGAGAGGAAAGGAATATTTAGTAAAAGTGCAGGCGCTGTCCAATTTTTTTTATTTAAAAAAAAGTCTAGCACAACACAACAGTGGAAGAGAGAAGACAGATTCCGTGCCCCCATAACTAAACGTTCCTTCTCTCTATATCACTCCTTGCCCCTTGGCTCCGGCCTCCGTGCTCACAATTCACTACTCACCCTTCTTCACTGCATCTCTCTATCTGTCCTTTCATCCATCTGTCATGGCAGCTGCAGCAGTGCATCACCAGAGGGTATGTGGCAGTAAGTTAAATAGTACTCCCTCCTATAATTTATGTTCCATTTAATTCTTGCACGATTTTTAAGAAATAAAAAAAATAATTAAAAAAATAATTATGTGATAAGGAAAGTAAAAAAATATGATTTGATAGATAATAAGTGGTGAAAAAAGAAGAGAGATGAGAAATATGTGGTGGAAAACTAAATAAGACATGTTCATTTATGGTAAGATTTAGAAATGAGAAGATGATTTTAGAACACTCAAAAAAAAGATATTGACAATAGAACGGAGAGAATACTTGTATAAAACGTCTCAAAAACACATACCCTAGCTAGCCCTTCTTATCGGGAAGGTAAACCTCATCTCAGATGCACATACTCACTGAACCCTAGTAGTAGTAATTTTTCTGCTACTCCACTTAACTATCAATTTTTAATTGCAAAAGCCAAATCTTATGCTACTGCTGATCGCTTGCCATTTTCCAACGCAATCTAGTTAAAATTTTCTTCAATGTGTTTCCACTTTTCCTCTCTCATTATTAATGCTCAAATACTGTAGAAATTAGCAGAGTGATTTTGAAAATGAAGAAACGGAGACAAAGTTCAGGAAAATATTGAATGACAAATTAATAGTGTGAATATCAAATTATACAAACAGAAGATGGGTTCGATATTAAGGAGTGGTAATTTTGTTGACTGTACACACTCGGGCAAAGCACATACGACTGACTACCTAAAAACTATTCCCCTTGCAGCGTTTTCTTACTTACACTACCTGTAGTACTGTTCCTAGACCCACTAGTTAATTTGCATCTTCACTTCTCCTCTCTCTATCAGCAGCTTTCTCAGGCATTTTCTTACTACATAAAAGGTTGAGAAAACTTTGAAGCACAAAATTCGGGAGGTCACTGCATCTGACCACACACGCCACCACCTTCATCTTTTATGGAAAAGTTACTGTTGTAATTAGGGTGTTCTGTTAGTTGTTTGTATCTTGTAAGAACACAGTTTCAGCAAAACTTATAAACCAGACCTAAATAGAGATATTACTCCGTAAAAGATAGAGAGAGACTGGGAAAGGATGGAATCTGATGGGGAAGCTTTGGGCTTTGGGAATCAGATTGGTTTAAGAAGCAGCAACATCAACAAAGATGGGTTGATGGTGATGATGCCGCCACCTCCGTCAGCCATGAACGCAGGCGCTATTAACTCTTTCTCACCCTCAAACCCTAACCAAAGTAGGCCATTCTTCTTCCCTTCCACATCAAACAACCAAAACAACAACATCAACGCTAATCATTCCAGAAATGACCATTCAATGTCCACTGATGTCGGTGGAAGTAACAGTGACAACACCGCCGCTCTCAAGGCCAAAATCATGTCTCATCCTCATTATCACCGACTTGTGGCTGCTTATGTCAACTGTCAGAAGGTAGTCAAAGAAAACATAGCTCCATGTATATAAAACTTCATTATCAGATGCCTTATTTTTAGATCTACCTGATGTTTTACCCAGGTTGGCGCTCCACCTGAGGTGGTGCTGCAGCTGGAACATGCTTGTGCTGCAGGTGCTGGTTTGAGCAGAAGTGGATCAGGTTGTTTAGGGGAAGATCCAGCGCTGGATCAGTTCATGGAAGCTTATTGTGAGATGCTGACCAAGTATGAGCAAGAGCTGTCCAAACCATTTAAGGAAGCTATGGTGTTCATATCGAGGATTGAGTCTGAGTTCAAGGCTCTCACACTTTCTCCATCATCTGATTCAGCTGGTGATTTTTTTACTCATCTCTCTCTTAAACTTCTTTTTATTGGATCCTTAAACTCACTTCTAATTGTTTAAGGTGACTGGATTTCTTGGTTACCTAATTAATAATCATTTAATGCATCTATGGAGGTTTGTTTGTTAATTGTGGCATGATATTTTGTGTTATATACTATTCAATCTTGACCTGTGGCCAATCTTGTTCATATGGATCTCATTCTAATTACTTTAGTCTTTTACATGATGCATGTAGGGGTCGTAGTTATCTGGTTATATGTTATACACCTGATGCTGTATATGTTTCCTAATGCAGATCATTTTGATGGTTGGATTTGTATGTTTACTGTGTATTGAAGTTCATTTTGGCAGTTATGTGCACACTTCCTTTTGGTTATTGTTAAAGATGAAAGACTCATTTGCCATTACTGCTGAAACTATGTTAATCCTAGCTAGGTAGTGCATCCTCCCTGACATGTGCTTAATGATGTGTGCAATTGTGATCTGTTTCTTGTGTTTTGTGCTTCGTGTTTGCTATTAGAGTGCTGATCTACATAATTCTAGAGGCAGTGCAGAGACAATTGAGACGGTGGAGAGTTTCTCAAAGACATGTTTCTTAGTGTTGTTTATGAGTGATTTTTTCTCATGTGTTTTTGCTTCATCTGGGAACCGTATATACTTGAATTGAATGTAGTGTTCACTAGTTTATCTTTGTGTGTGGAAGTGGAACTATGAAAATAATTGAGAAATGGTAAACTATGTAAGTTTGTGTATTTAAACTGTCTTCTTGTTGAAGATCAAACAAAGCGTGAGTAATTTTATGACTTGTGTGTGCGCATGTTCACGTAACTCCTGTATGCATTTGAAAGATTTCTCTTGAAAGATTATGTGGAGTATCTCTAGTTGGACTGTACAAATATCTTTCTAGTTTGTAATGTTTTTTGTACTTCAATATCTATATTACCCTTGATGAAATGTCACTGCTAGCCATAAATTGTTTGTGAAACTTAAATTTCTAGCTGATCAAAAGATAGTGTTTTGTTTTTCCAGCATATGGTCAAGGTTCTGACAGGAACGGTTCCTCCGATGAAGATTTAGATGTCAATAATGACTTCATAGATCCTCAAGCCGAAGATAGAGAGTTGAAAGGCCAGCTTCTTCGCAAGTACAGCGGCTATCTTGGAAGTCTTAAGCAAGAGTTCATGAAGAAGCGAAAGAAAGGAAAGCTACCCAAAGAGGCACGCCAACAATTGCTTGATTGGTGGACCAGGCACTACAAATGGCCATACCCTTCAGTAAGCCCTAAAGTTTAAAATCCTAGGATTATTTTCCAAGTTATCAAGAAATTTAATGAACTACGTAACACACATTATCTGACAGGAGTCCCAAAAGCTTGCATTGGCAGAAACCACCGGGTTAGATCAAAAGCAAATAAATAACTGGTTCATCAACCAAAGGAAGCGACACTGGAAGCCATCCGAAGATATGCAGTTTGTAGTTATGGACGGAACTCACCCTCATTACTACTTTGACAACGTGATGGGGAACCCATACCCCATGGATATCTCTCCAGGATATCTCTGAATATTTGAAACTTGTAGCTCTATTCTATGTATTATGTGCCAGATTTGAGTAGCTCTATTCTATGTATTATGTGCCAGATTTGAGTCATGTCAAAGTTGAAGAAACTCCTGTGTCTTCAGTCATCTCTATTCTCTGCTTGTGTAAAATTAACACATTTTTCATTCACTACTATTAGTAAGAGGGAAACACATTATATGTTGTGTTTTAAGTGCATCTCAAACTTATGACGTTTTAGCTCAGTTTCATGCCATATTTCCAGAGTAAGGTTCTTGAAGAACTAAGTATAAAAATTGTGAGACTGATGAACATTATAATCATCCGTAGTTTTCTATTAATTCAATTGTTGATAATGATAATCATGATTCTCAACTATACGAGTTTGTAAATTCGATTATTTATTTTAATCAAAAATTAATTAAATTTCAACCATTAGATAACTAAATATCAACTAAAATCTTAATGAGGTTGAATGATGGTCAGAAGCCCAACGGGCCGTAGCTGAAAACTACCCGAGAAGAAGTAACATACTTTTTAGGGAAAATTATAAAAACACGTCCCGGACTACCACATAATTTCAATTTGAGGACCGGACTATCTTACTTTTCAATTCACTAATTTTGGACTAAATTACATAGTTTAATTTCACACCGTTAAACCTAGCGACGTTAAATATAATTATTCCATACTCAATTAAGAACTGAATTCATACTAAATTGCGAATTCCAACTAATTTGAATTGAGTTTATATAAATAACCAAAAATGTAATTATATTTTCAAATAAGAAAACGTATGACAAATATAAAGGACATTTTAAAACGTATGATACTTTAGATCAAACTTAACCATTACAATAACTCAGGGACACTACTTGATTAATCATAATTCAGAATGCATTCTTAGTCTAGATCCTATACATAAATATGGCCTCAAATATTCAAAACTTTTCCAGATCAAATATTTGCATCGTCTTTCTTCAAGTTTGAATCTTTATAAAAAATTCTTCATGCATTGGAGTTTCTTCCTTCATAATTTTCAATCAAAGCATGATTCGGTGATGTGGATCCAACCGGCCTTCTGAACATGTCTTCCCCTATATACACTGGACCAATTGATTGTGGTGCTCGATAAGGCATCCATTTCAATTTATTTCGTATCCTAAAGCCATTGACTCACTAGCAAATTTTGATCATAGACCTAGGCCAAAAGTATGAATTCGCAATTTAGTATGAATTCAGTTCTAATTGAGTATGAATTATATTTAACGTCGCTAAGTTTAACGGTGTGAAATTAAACTATGAAATTTAGTCCAAAATTAGTGAATTGAAAATTAAGATAGTCCGGTCCTCGATTTGAAATTGTGTGGTAGTCCGAGTCATGTTTTTGTAATTTTCCCTACTTTTTAATGATTCCAGCAAATACAAAAAATGTGTAACAAAGCGTTGTCGTATCTGAATGCGAAACCAAACGATCGTACCAAGCTCAATCCTTCATCCGCTATTCCTCGATTTGCCGATTTTTAATGATTTGTCCGAACAAGTCGCTCGGAATGGAGTCTTGATGATTGATTTATTTTATGTGTTATATGAAATTGTTGGATTTGTGATATGATTGGAATTTTTTTGGGGTACATTTTGTTGTTGAGTTTTTTGTGCATGAAAGGTGTTTGATGAAATGCCGAAGTCAACTGGGATTTGAGGTTTTAAACGTTGGGTTAGCGTGTTGGTGCTGTATCTCAGGCTTGAAGTTCCTGCTGGTTGGTTTAAGTGTTCATCTTTTTCTTAATAAATCTGATGTTGGTCAGTGTATTAAGTACAAAGATTAGGAAAAGTTTATGTGTAACTGTTAGAATATCTTTTCAGGCAAATGTGCTCAAAAACTTGGTCTTCAAGATGAAGTTAGGTTTTATATTTTTATCGAACTGAGCAAAAAGTGGCGACAGACACTGTAGGCTCTGTATGAACTGCTATTTGATCGACTCAACACACGCTAGGGAGATTTGAATCATTTTAAGAGCTGATATCTTCTCCATCCTTAGGTAATTATTTAACTCTACGTCTCGTTACTAAATAGTTATTTACTTTTCCATTCAGCAGCCTTTTTCTTTAAAGTAATTATACTGAAACAACATGGCAAACATGATATCTTATACTCCCTCCGTCCCACAAAAGTTTGTCCACCTTTATTATTATTTGTGAGGTATAAAATAATCAAAATGGACAAACATAGTGGGACGGAGGGAGTATTGAACTGTATGATGCATTTCTTGGTACTAATTTATGGTAATGGTTAGTAAGTCTCTATATCTGCTTCTATCAAAGGAAACAGAAGTAGCTTGGTTGGGTCAAATCTGTTTCTCATCTGTAGAACAGCTTATCAAATTATAGAATCTTTTAGTACAATATTCACAACTTCTCCCGACTTAGAGTGATTATTAAATTGTCTTTAAATTTGCCTACCAGTGTCTGCAGGGAGGAAATTTTTGCAACTTTGAGAGCACTTTTTACGGATCTAAAGGGGAAAACTCATTACATGGTTAATTCCAACTGCATTGGAGCTAAACAGTTAACATGGAATGGCTCTGCTTCTTTGCCAGAGAAGTTAGTTGCATATGACTCATGAGGCCCAATGTATGATGTTTTGCAAATGTTCAGAATTTCTTTTGTAGCGATATTGAATCTTGTTTTATCAGCTTAGCATGAGCATCATTTTGGAATATTTATATTTTAGAACTTGTAAGTTGCCACTTGGAAGGTTTATCGGGTCATTAGCCATCTGGTTTCACATCTTTTTAAGAAACTTTTTGTTGCAACATCTCATTAAATAGAAGATAATATTGTGGAACAATATTGATAGTTTTGTCACAGCTTATGCTCGTCTAAAGTAAATATGTAAAACATGTTTCCCTTTTTATGATAGCCACTTATATTCTATTCACTTTAGGTTGGGTTAGTTTTTGATGAATTTTCTGCTGTCTTATGCTCTTTCTTTCGTATGCCAGGAAGTATCGTGGGACGGCCCTTTTGTACCAGAACATGAGGCTACTTGTGCATTGTTTTATAAGATTTCATCAACACAGGTATTTCAATACCTTGAAATCCGACTTTTTTTACTTTTCTAGGTCAAGAGGTATCGTACCTTGCATTTTTAGTTTAGATCAACACTGCCAATACTTGTTCAATCAAATTAACTACATGTGGTTTCAAATAGTGATGTTCAACTTCCAGATATATAATTTATTGTTACGTTGTTTTAATTTTTACAATCCAAATTTTGCAGCATGGTTTGCTGTTATAAACTTGGGGAATTTCCGTTAAAGTGTGTGGTGATAAATTGGGGAAGGTATACCACGCATCTGTAAGCATTTCTCATAACACAACATATTTAGGAATTATGTGGCGTCAGCTAGTATATTTTCTGATTAGTCCTGCAATTCGTAATATAATCATACTCCATCTGTTTTTGAAGAGGAGAAGGCTTTATACTTTCTGATAAGAAGAGGAGGAAAGCTTTATATTTTCTGATAAGAAGAGGAGGAAGGCGTTATACTCTGTTGCCAACTTTAAGTTGCAAATGGGGCAGTATGAATGCTCTGGTTTCAAAGCTTTATAATATATGTTTTTTCTTTGAAACATGGTTACAGTTTATAAGTATAGTTTGGGTGTTCATCATTATACTATGTGTCTTTCTTATCCTTTTATTATTAAAAAAAGGTTGATGAAAAGTTAACAAGTATAGGATCCTTGGTCATCAGGAAGCATTATACGCTCTTCGTTCAATAAATACTTCAACATAGCTGCTTTCTACACAAATGTATCTGTAACTTAGCTGATATGTAAAAAAATCATCATTTGTCTTTCTCTATGTTACTGGTTTCTAATAGGTACGCCCTCATCACTTGTTTGTTAGACTCATCGGCCAGCTGCAAGGAAATTAGAAATACTGTAATTCCGCTGAAGACAACAGAATTATTAATGAGTATGAAGAGATGGGTGTTGTAGACCTGCCCAGCAAGTCGCTGCAGATTATCCCATTCGAAGTCCTCTTTGCAATAAGAAGATCGAACCTGCAAAGGTTGAAAATCTGCAAGCTGAAGCTCTCTGGGTTTTAAAATCTAAAAGTCATAAAATCAAAGGTAACTTAAACCAACCTCTAAGATGCGCATTGCTTCAATTTGCCAGTTCAAAGATTGCATACATGGTCAGGCAACGCATAAGTGATTAATTGAATTGAAAGTTCTCTTGTTTGCTGCAATATTTGGTGCAGGGAAATACCTAAAGTTTTATGCCTAGGTGATTCGCGCATCAAGTCAGCGCAGAACTTGTCCCCGTCGTTGAGTGAGTTTCTATCAACAAACTCCATCAGCTCCTTATGCGCCTCAGTATTGTAGCTCTGTTCTGACAAAGTACGATGTTTCAAATGATCAACTTATCCTAGTCTGAAAAACAGTAAAGACTAATGACTTATTTCAAGTGATGACCTCAAGTTGTGCCAAGACAATCCGAACAGCTATGTAGGTGAAAAAGTTATGGAGATTTATTGCCGCTTTGGCCTCTGGGGATTTCTCACCAAACCCTGTATGCATTTTTCCACAACAAAAACTATTATATTTATTTATCTAATGGCAGTTAGAATGGGGAGGATATAGTTGAGGCTTACCAGGGACATACATTTTCTGCGAGATTAGGCGAGTTGGAGTTCTCAGCCTCCGGCTTGACTGAGCTACAGAAGTTACTATTCTTACTGGATTTAGGGGTGTAAAGGATAGCTTCCTGAGTGACATAAGAACAGATGATGACTCCATGAATGTGTAGTGGTGAAGTGTAAGAGAAAGTCAAACTGAGTGATGAGGTTCAGTGTGTGGCTCGGTTGATTTGAGTGTACACAAACTCATTGGTATTGGTTGGATGTATGGAATTTATCATTAGAAATATCTCAACTGGAGGCCCAACAAGAATCTGATCCAGACAAAAATGTTTCCATGGGCAACATACAACACCAGGTTCATTTTTCCAAGCTTTGTGTCTTGGATCATGAACTCTCATAGACTTTTTAAATTAGATTGAGAACTGATTCAATATATACTCAGCAATTTATCAACATCAGTCAATACTAAGTAGTGTAATTTCCAACCGTCTGCATCCAGATTTGTAGTAATATTTATATCCTTTATGAATTTTTCATATGTGCTTAGACTTGCACAAAAGGTTGTAGTCGAATTGTTTCATTTTAACTTCAATTGAAAGATATTCTAAATCTGGTAGGAATGTATGTATTAATCCCTTCTCGATTGGTGTTCCTCGACAAGTTTGTTTTCATTTCTCCGGAGGATGCTTCTGAGAGTTTGTACTTTGTATAAACGTTACATTCGATAGTCTTCAAAACAAATAAGTTTTGTTAGGCACTTTTTATTGAATTCTGATTTTACAAAAAATTGAACAATTTGACCAATAATGGAGACAATGAGTTTTGCATTTATGTTCACAAAAGGAGAGACTGTAGAATATTAAAGAAAACGTGGTTGCTTCATTTATTACAAAAAATATCGTAGTTTATTGAAAATGTGGAAACTAAATTTTCATAATTATCGTAGTTTATTGAAAAATCCAGAAATTTCAAATAAAAGGACAAGATCTTCCTAGATCATACATTATATAAAAATTTAGGAAACTAATCAATGATTATATAATTTAATAATTAAATAATGATTGCACATTATTATTATTTTTGAGTCTAATTAGATTTCGTGTTCTCTAGTATTCCACCGCTATTCAACTACTGAGTTTCTGTTTCATAGATGATTAAAGGTACTCTGTATGATTTTGACAACTTCACACAATAATCTTATTCAACAAACAAACGAATCTTTCATAACCAAATTAGACTTTTAGGAGATAATTGGAGTTTGACCATAAATTTAAGATTATCTCATTGGACGGTACATCAAGAATAAACCCTACATATATATAGTATAACTAGGCCACTCGTGTGATCACACTTAACATCACAATAGGGTAGCTGGAATTAGGTTGTTTTGTACCCTAATACTTCACGCTTTCTTTCAATATTTAATGATCAATGTTTCTTGTTAGACTTTTCGGACTTTTTTTGGATGTCTCGAAATATACTTTACTTTCTATGGTATCTTAAAACTATGGCCCCTTTTCAAATGTAAAGTATATACATTACGGGATGGAGGAAGTAAGAGTACTTGCTTTCTACCAATCAAAATACTATCGATTCGGGTTAGATGAGAGATGGTCAACAAAATGAGAACGCAAGAATTCAAACAAATCATGTCGAGCTATATGACAGTACAGAAGTTGGCATTAGGTTAATTAACATATAAATAACAGTCAACTAATGTCATTACCAAACTACTTAATTAAATTATTATTAAGTTAATTATTTCTTAGGCCTTGGGGTGATTAGCTTAAGCTAGTGAGACTTGGCAACCCTAATCGTACAATAAATAGAATCCGTTTCAGATGAGCAAACCTTGAGCTACTTTTGTAAATCATTTATGATTCATCAACTTTCATGTTTGTATTTTTACACTTTTACGCCCTGAGTCATTATTGATACTGGTTGTGGTTTCACAAGCATGGAATCAAATCTTGAGATTATAGAAAGTAAATGCAGTAAATGGGATTGCAGTCTTGTCTTATATCTATTCGGATCTTGAGTATTTGCATGTTCATTAACTCTACACGTCGATTACTTAATATGAAAGTAAAGCTGCACTTCTCAGCAATAATATGTCGGCAAAAGCCAACTCTAAAGACTAAAGAATGTAACTTGGCATCTGATTGGGTCTTACTGCTACATTAAGATGAATTCAAATATTAAATAAGGGTTTCAAGTTCTGATCATAAGTGGTTGCTTAACATTATAGTTTTGGAATTAGGTCAAACGATTAAATTATTGGCCACATGGGGATCCGGGAGTGAGAATTTGATGTTGTTTCATTCGTCAATGATTCATCATAGTTTAGTCAACTTTCCCTTGGTTTTTTCTGACCTAATCGTTTATAAACAATTTGCTTGATGTGGTATTTACTGCTAGCTTGGACCTCTTAGGTATATCGTTTTTAGTAATTTGAATTGAACTATTTAATGTTGATTTAATAAATTAGAACAATAACCTGAAGATTCTTATTATCCCCTCGTTCACGCAGTATATCATTTGAGCCTTCGAACTTAATATTCCAACAAAACAAATTCATGGCGAAACTGCAAACAACAGCTTAGTGTTATTTATTCAGTTAAAGGGAAACCATGTTCTTGGTCTAGGATTTTCAGTTCATACACTAAACCTATATTATTTACAGAAAGAGAGAAGGATCGAAGAAAGAGCAGGAGAGATCAGAAAGTTAGCATTAAGAATCTTTCTTACATTTTTCTCATTTCTAGGCACCGCAATTTGAACTTCAAATGCTCTAACAAGCCATTACTTTTCCTTCAAGCTGCCAACTTTTCAACCCTTGTAACGCACATTTTGATCCTTTACACTCGTCCTCTCTGGAGTCATTGACCCTTTTTTATTAACAATTCTTTTAAAAATATCAACTCTGATGATCTGATCATCACAAGCATTCGGCTAGAAATTAAGCAAGCTGTCATATGTCAACTCGCAGGGCTTGACATGGTTGAAGATAAGTAGAAAACATTTATTGTCTTAACTCAGCTCAATATTACACCCAATTTCAAACGTCCTGTACTGTATCCTATATGCTGTCCACACCATGTAGGTTTTTTCTTTTACGCTAATAAACTCTTCACCGTTGCATGAACTTTCTCCATTCAAAACCTACTTAGAATCGTTTTCATATCGAACATAAGATTGCCCTCCTTTGAATCTCAAA
Organism: Sedum album; assembly: GCA_006409495.1. Classification (NCBI taxonomy): domain Eukaryota; kingdom Viridiplantae; phylum Streptophyta; class Magnoliopsida; order Saxifragales; family Crassulaceae; genus Sedum; species Sedum album. The sequence continues at coordinate 38,805 of QZGG01001266.1, read as the reverse complement.
CCTTAAGCGACTAGATGCACAATTAAAGAAATAAACCTGTTCAGTCAGATAAAATTTTTACATAAAAACAATTTAATGTCATCTTGACTAGCAGAAAATTTGCTTGATAGCATGCTTATTCATCAAATTAAAACCTAGGTTAAGTGTTTCAGTTCTCACACGCTATACCAACCAGCTGGCCAAGATGAGAGAGTTTTACTTCACTACGGAACCCTAATTATCTATCTGAGTCTCTGACCAATCGAAAGCTATGTTGCCCATAGATAAATTAAAGTATAAACACCTCTATTGTTTCTTAAATTTGTTTTGACTTTGTGGAGACTTATACTAAAAAGGATCACATGGAATCATTAAATGTAACATGCTTGAAACTTGTGTTAGAGGAAGGTGCAAGAAGAGATGAAAGGAGAAAATAAAGTCGTCCAAGTGTTGTCATGCCGCCATGAAAACCTCATACGTGATCCCCATCTACATCTACCTGCTACTGTATTTTAGTTTATCTCATTTTACATTTCATTAAAATTCTAAGAGATTGAATTCTTTAATCATCCTCTAATATTGTTTTCATGTAAAAGGATGACATTCAACAACTTAACAAGTCTGAATCCGTAGTTTTAGAGAGAAGTTTAATAGGAACTCGCTGGCGAGATTGTCTAGGATTAGAGAAAAATCGGTGTACGCGTATAATTTCAATTATACCTTAATCGAGAAGATTATAGAACATTTACTACAAATCATTTTCTCTTATCTTTTGAAAATTAAATGTTAGTTTTTGTTGTGTCATTAATTGATAAGTCTTATCAAATTAATTATAAACAGAACATTAATAAAGACAGAAAATGAGACATCATTAATTAGTTAATGATGTACCAATGAAACGTGCATATCCCGACAAAAGCGAGACATATTTTAGCAAATCACAAACACGAAACTAAGCACCATTCACATTTAAACATTAGAACATTTCAGCGTCATGTTCCTTAAAAAAGTCATCAAGCTTAATAAACAATATTAATCCGTAATCTGTTGACTGTGGCCAATGCCTATTCGCCACTTAACTTTAATTAAACAAAATAAGACCAAAGCAAAGCCAATATATTAATTTCAAATATCACAAATGAATTCAAAATGTCTTTTATTTAAATTCATTCGACAAATCGTAATTACTACTAATTTTGTTCAGCTCAGATATTACTGTAGAAATTTGTAGCAACTCAATAATTTCACTAAAGTATAAGTACAAATTTCCAGGTCAAAGCAATAGACTCGGTCCCACATATACAGTCAACTCATCTCACCTTTCTCCAGATCCGTAAACATGCCTTTTCCCATGCCCTAGATGGGTCCCACAAAGAAATCTCATAAAAAGTGGTCAGACGGCTTTCTAGAGGTCGCTCACCATAAACTTTTGAATAAATTTCGTATTAATGTGAACATGAAAAATCAATTAATTAAATAATTTTCATTATTTTTTTGATACAAAAATAATTTTCATTATTGAAATAAGTTTAAGTGACTGTCTGACCTCTTCGTGACGCAAAGTGTGATGTAATTTGAAACTAACCTTGAGTTTAAATTTAAACTCTATCGGAATATCCAAAAAAAATCGACCTAAATATTTTAATTGATCAAACTCGTAATAAGAAACGTTAGACTTATCTGGCTTTATTATTAACAGCTGTTTTAATAATCCTAGATTGTGGTTTTGATAAAGAGTTAAATGTACATTATATAGATTAAACATTAATTTACCATTAGAAATAAAGACAAAATCTGAATCGTTGATTTTTTAATCTAACAGTTGACTAAAGTTGCCAAATGGATTTGCCAAAATCACGCAGCAGTAAAAAAACTTGAGATTAAGTTAATTTTTATTGTATTTGGAGGTTTTCTATTTTTAATCTCATCCGTTCAATGATTAGAAATCAACGATTGAGATCATGCCCTATACGCACAATATTTACTTTCGATAGAAATAAAATTACAAAAGTTCCAATTCTTTAGAATAAAAGGTCATGATGAATAGTACTAGTTTTAAATAAAAAATTTAAAAAAAATGTTTGAACAAAAAAACAAATAAAAAATGGGTTGAGTTATTATCGAAATCCTTTTTATAGGGAGAGAGAGAGAGCGAGTCCGTTGCAGCAGTAGAAAGACTTGACTTCGACTAGTACAAAAACACACTTCCCTTCCCTCTTCATTTTTACTCGGTCTTCCTTCCTCTTACGATTCATTCGCTTCTCCAAATCTCCGATCCATTTCTCAAAAACCTCTCTATAAATATATTAACAAATTAATCATATGGAGATGCGATCCGGATGGAGCCTCCTCCTCGATTCCGATCATCGCTTCTTCTCCAACAACGTCAAGCCGCACCCGATCGTCCTTAATTCCTTACCTATTATCATGACTACTGATCATCATTACTGTAGTACTGGCGTTGATCATGATGATGATGATGATGATGTGAAGCGCGTCGTTGAAGTCGTTGATTTTTTCTCCGATAGGAGGCAGCGGAGTAGTGATGATGATGAGGATCGGTTGTTGCGGTCGTCGCGTGACGACGACGGATCAAACGGCGCCGTCAATGTGAGTTAACTCCAGATTCTTCTTTTCTTTATTTTCACAGCTGGAGCAGTACTAATTTTTTCTGATTAAATTTTTGCATATATGTTAGTGAAAGTGCTCAGCTACTAATTATGACTGGAAATTTATGATTAATTTTGTTTATTTAGTTATGAAAAAATTAAATTTCCATACGAATTTTCTACATGTTCGATTTCTGATGGGTGCTAAAACAGTCGATTTTAGCTGTTTTAAGGAGTTTTATGCGTATGTGTTGATATATGCATGGTTGACTTGAAAACAGACTGGCCTGAATCTAGTGATAGCGAATGGGAGTGACAAGATGGGATCGGATGAGAAGAGAGCTGATACTGAGGTATGGGTGTGTTAATACTGGCAGTGTTTGAGTATATAAAAGGATTGCAATTTTGAGTTTTGAAAAAGACTTTTTTTGTAGATGAGAAGCTGATGATTTAATAATATGTTTGTTTTTGTTGGGATTTTTTAGCTTTCGCAGTTGCAAATGGAACTTGGGCGTATGAATGCTGAGAATCATATGCTAAAGGAGATGCTGTGTCAGGTGAACAAAAGCTATCAGGCTCTCCAGATGTCATTTATGAAGCAGCAGGCAAGTCTTCAGTTGGAAGTTGGTCAAGAACTCAAGGTATCGACATGTTTTATATTGAATACTGGTAGTTTTGCGTGTAGCAGACACTGATGTTTTTTTTCCGGCTTTTTGGATTCAGAGACATGATATTGGGAAAGCTGAAGAGAAGAAACAGTATGGAGTGAACGGGGCGATGATAGAGCAACAGTTTTTAGAACTTGGGCAGGGAGGTCCAGCAGCTGTAAAAGATGAGGTGCTAACTCATTCTTTATCAGAAGATGGAACTCGGTCAGGATCAGGTCAAGCAGCTGGAAAAAGGCCAAGATGCGACAACGAAGAGTTGCAAAGTAGTGAGCAAATGGAAGAGGATGATACTAGAGGAGATAAAAGGGTGGCAGTAAAGGATAACAGTCCTGGTTCGGATACACAAGTTAGAACTCCTGCTACTGCCAAACCCACTATTGATCACCAATCTGCGGAAGCTACGATGAGAAAAGCTCGTGTTTCCGTTCGTGCCCGATCAGAAGCTCCCATGGTAAGCTAAGAAAGCATATTTATTGAGTTGAAACATGCTTGTTTTAACTAGCTTTTTAAAAAAACTAGCCTGAAACAGCTTTAGCTCATTAATATATAATCTCACATTTACTTGCACTTCAAATTGGTGCAGATATCTGATGGATGCCAATGGAGGAAATACGGACAAAAGATGGCCAAGGGAAATCCCTGTCCGAGAGCTTACTATCGTTGCACCATGGCTGTTGGTTGCCCTGTCCGCAAACAAGTAAGCCCTTGTCGAATCATTTTTACCAATATTTTCAACGACTTAATGTCTGGTGTCTAACATTGTGGTGCAATTTTGATATGTCCAGATTCAACGTTGTGCCGAGGACAGAGCCATTCTTGTCACAACCTATGAAGGCAAACACAATCATCCACTACCTCCTGCAGCGATGCCAATGGCATCAACCACCACAGCAGCAGCCACAATGCTTCTCTCAAACTCGATGTCAAGCGCAGATGGATTAATGAACCCCAATTTTCTTGCCAGGGGAATGCTACCATGCTCGTCGAGCATGGCCACCATCTCTGCTTCAGCTCCATTTCCAACTGTGACACTGGACCTCACTCACTTGGGACCAGGCTCACAACAACTCCAGCTTCAACATCAACAAGTCCAGTTCCCAGGCCAAATACCTTCACAAACCTTAGCTACTCTACCATTCATCACCAACGCTCTGCAGCAGAATTTCACTCAAGCACTTCATAATCAATCCAAATTTTCAGGTCTTCAAGTTTCACAAGATTCGTCATTGGCTGACTCTATCACCGCCGCAATTACAGCTGATCCGAATGTCAAAGCAGCCGTTGCCACCTTACTCAGCAATTTTATCAACAATACCAGCAACAATAACAACAATAGTACTAGCACAACATAAATAACAACACCCAAAATTCCTACTTCCACAAATATCCATGTTTTATTTTTGTGTCCTTATTCCAGGGGTTCCTGGTGGTGAATGTTTTTGTTACATTCTTTCCATTTCCACTCCGAGTAAAAAACACTATATATTTCCTTGTTAAGAAATCGACTGACTGAATATGTTAGACAAGAGGACGAGACAAAAGTTATGCATCATTTAAATTTATGAAAAATGAGAATCACTGTCAACATAAAAACATTAGTGTCTAATTGGATTACTAGTTTCCTAGTTGAGAATAAGTTCACCATATATACTAGATCAACTGAAGGAAGTTGCTTGTTTAGCAAGTTGGCCATAAAAACAGCAAGTTGGGGTTTCGGGATATGGAGCACGTACAGCAAGTCCTGGCTGATGACCTGGAGGACGTCGGAATTCTATGCAGTGGCAATTCAGGTTAGGGCTTCTATTGGATCAAAAAGAGATGATCTAACTGAACAATCCTCAAAACTGTGTCGTTTGAAGGTTATTGTTACCTTAGTTAAAAGATTAAGTTTTTCTCTTCATTCAGCTAAGTCTCAGTGTGCTTTGATGCTGCAAGAAATAAAATGTCACATGATTTGGATTCATCTACTGCTAAGATACTTGCAGGAATGAAAGGAATCGAGCTCTTGAAAACGGGAAAATGTAGCATATGGAGGTATGAACAATAATGAGCCAGATTCCTGGCCTGTGTTTTTATGCTCGATGAGTTTTCATATGGAAATTCCCTCTTCCATTTACAGAACATGCTAGATAAACAGTCATCTGAAACTGATTTATTGTACTTAAACGAGGTTGTCAATGTGAAGCAAACTAAGCACATTTATGGAATTGATCCAAAGTTATCATTTTTACAGCATCTGAAGAAACCTTGGAAACTTCAATGATAAAAATTTAACATTTTGGTAAACTCTGATGGGTTTTTGCATTTGAATTTCATTTTCAAACGTTCAACATTAGCTTCACATTCTAAGGTTTTTTTCTAATGTTTTGGTAAACACACTAATAGTAATTTTTTATCTACAAGGCTTTTGATGTTGAGACTTAAGATTCTGAGATTGATCTTACACAAAGTATATTCCATTTGCAGTAGGAACTTAGCTCAGGATGCCAAAATAGCAATGTACTGTTCTTCAACTGAGGTCTTGTAAAGGTCAGTAAATTGATGAGAAAAGTATCAAGTTGTAATCTTTTTGAGAAGCTCAAAATTCCCAATATCTGTCTCTATCCTCCTTATCTTAAAATCTCATCCAATTCTTCATTTCCAAAGCCTCTCAACCTCTCATTCCATTCCCTTATGCAACACCAATATTACATCTTCAACCTGTGAACCTAAGACAAACCAAGAAGATAACCAAACACAACAGCTTCAAAAAAACAAAACAGGTCTAATTCATCTTTTCTTCTCTGCAGGTTTTCATTTGCAGAATTTGAAGCTCTAGTTTTGTGCAAGTGTAACAATGTCTTGTTCAAATTCAACAATGTTGGTGTCCTCAAACTCCTCTCTTTCTGGTGCTTCGCCACTCTCGTTCCGCTCATGTGTCAGCCCATTCCCTTTATCCACTCAGAACTCGACTTCTACCATCTCAACAAAAGGATCATCAGTGATGCCTATTCAATGTGGGCTTCGTGATTTGCGTGATCGTATTAGTTCTGTGAAAAATACTCAGAAGATCACTGAAGCAATGAAGCTTGTGGCAGCTGCAAAAGTGCGAAGAGCTCAAGAAGCTGTGGTTAATGGCAGACCTTTCTCCGAGACATTGGTTGAGGTTTTGTACAACATCAACGAACAATTACAAACTGAGGATGTTGATACTCCATTAGCTAATGTACGACCTGTGAAGAAAGTTGCTTTGGTTGTGATAAAGGTGACCGTGGACTTTGCGGAGGGTTTAACAATATGATCATCAAAAAAGCTGAAGCAAGGATTAGAGACTTGACTAAACTTGGATTGGATATACTATTATCAGCGTCGGGAAAAAGGGTAACTCTTATTTCCTCCGCAGGCCTCAAATTCCAGTTGATAAATTTCTCGAAGGTGGTAATCTTCCTACAGCCAAAGAAGCTCAAGCCATTGCAGATGATGTTTTCTCATTATTTGTTTCTGAAGAAGTTGACAAGGTTGAGCTTTTATACACAAAGTTTGTGTCTTTGGTCAAGTCTGATCCAGTCATTCATACTTTACTCCCTCTTTCGCCCAAAGGAGAAATTTGCGAATATAAATGGAATTTGCGTGGATGCAGCTGAAGATGAGTTCTTTAGGCTGACAACAAAGGAAGGCAAACTGACAGTAGAACGAGACGTTATCAGAACAGCCACTCCCGACTTCTCTCCAATTTTGCAATTTGAGCAAGACCCGGTTCAAATCCTTGATGCACTCCTACCACTCTACCTCAACAGTCAGATTCTAAGAGCTCTGCAGGAGTCATTGGCTAGCGAACTTGCTGCTAGAATGAGCGCAATGAGCAATGCAAGTGAGAATGCATCAGATCTGAAGAAGTCTTTATCAACCCAATATAACAGACAGCGCCAGGCTAAGATTACTGGAGAGATTCTTGAGATTGTTTCTGGAGCCAATGCTACCATGTAAGAAATGGTATGAATTTTTTTTCATTTCGTATCGTTAGCATCCAATGCTGGCCAGTCTTCATACCTGCGTCAACCTTCTTCGAACATTTCTGTGTTCAGTACATACTTATAAATATGCTTCTTCCCAAGTTCCTATGATTACAATTAACATCTTCCTCATCGTGTTCATTGATTTCTTGGTAACTTCATCTTCAGAGCAATTCTAGCATCAGCACTCACAATTAGTATCGAAAAGATTAATTTTTTCCTGTATAAAGGAATGTGATCCATACTCCATAGTACCAAATTTATTGAAACTGAGATAATTAAAAGACTCAAACAATCAAAGACACATATAATCATGGAACCAATGCAAACAACAGCAGCACCTTAGAACACAGATTGGCGTGCCGATCATAAAATCAATCAATCAACCATATGCGGAAAGAAGCATTCTTAGGACCTTTTTATTCCACTGCTGGAAGGAATATCCATCCGAAAACGGACAAAGAGTGAGTGACTGATAACTGGGTTGATTCTTCAAAGGACCATTTTGTGTAAAGGTTGGAGCTTTATGCAGAAGATAACAATTAAAGTTGTCTGAAGATGAAAATGGATAGGTGAAAGCTGTCCCTGAAACTCACTGGGTTTGTTTCAAAACGGTATCGTCTCACCAAGAGGTGTCGTACCCTCGTACGCATTGAGAAGTGTCAATCTTTTCAATTTCTTGTTCAAAAGATCGCTCCTTTCCCATTGATACTGTTTGTATCGTTTGGTTTTGACCAAGGATTGAATTTTTTAGGGTTACTGGGTATGTTTGATTGAAGTCCGTAAAGCTGATCGGAGGTTGATTTATTATGGGATTAAGGTGATCACTGATTAGGGTTTGGGATTTTGTAGGGTATTTATTGATTTTTATTACTAAAAAAGCTCATTCAAGCTGGAGCATCCATTGTGTTAGCTTTCTTTATGGTGTCTGGAGATCTATTTATGGTGAATGTGGAATCTTTCTTGGATATGTTTGTTGTGGATTGTCAAATGCAATTTAAGCCGGATTTGTAGAGATTGGAAGTTTTGTACTAATACCAGGAGTTCATGACATTTCAACTGACTTTCTTTATGTTTAGTTACTGAAAATCTTGAGGTATTTGTGTGGAAAGTTCCCCATTTTTGATGGTTTGATGAGGATTGATTTCACTCAATTTGCTAAATGTTCATTAAATATATTGCGGATATAATTACTAGAGATTTCATTTTGCTGCTTGGTGATGAAATTTTGTTGGTTTTGTCTGAGCACTTAAGATGTTTGTACATGTTGTGATTACTTTCTCCTGAGAAAGACGAATAAAGAAGCTAATACGACTTGCACGAGTTTACATAGATTGATGTACTCTGACTTCATTGCCCTCTCGACCCAGGGAGAGTTTAAAGCTAGTGTTAATGGTTGAATTTTCCAGAGAGGCAGGCAAATCTGCTCACATCAGGGACAAGTATACTGATAGAGTACTGGTAATTTTATAATTGGAATTTAAACTTTAAAGATAACGATAGTTATTTAACGGTTTTTATATGCATTATAAGTTCCCAAATCATCTTATGGATTTTTGAAACCCTGAGAAGGTGAAGTGGAGAAGGCTGCAAGGAGTGAATTCCCAATATTGATAAGAAGTCAGTTGACTCTCCTTTTTTACTTTTGAACATCCGTTGCTAGTATTTTCGAGTGAAATGTGATGGTGTTTGTAAGTTGTAATCATCCTGCATATGGTAACTGGATTTTATTTCCTTCTGATGCAGATGCCTTGTTCCATCAGACCTCACGGTAGGCCAATTCGTATATGTGGTTCTTAAGAGGATCAAGCTAAGCACGGAGAAGACCATTTTTTTTGTTAAAAGCACTCTACCACCAACCGGTTAGTTTGACAACTACCATGCACCTATCTGTAACTTCCTATAAAACAGACTCCTAATTATGCATCCAACATTAACGTTATATTGTGGTCTCCAGCTGGTTTGATGTGTACAATTTATGAAGAAAACAAGGACGAAGGTGGCTTTCTCTATATGACCTACCGAGGTGAAACAAGTTCGGATCCCCCTGGTTGCATCTACAATTTACCGTCTGTAAATACAACTTAAGTACATACTTCTAAAATCTCCACCACATGTTTTATTCTGATTTAATACTAGAAAAAAAAAAGTTATCAAGGTGTAACTGATACACTGGATTTGTTTCATTCTTCTGACAATCATAGTGTTAGTCTTTTAGGAGACTTGGTCTTGTTTGGTTTTTTTAGTTAACAGGTCATTGGGTAAATGCAAAGTAGGCTAGCTCAGTTCCACCACATTTTATCAAAAATGCAGTGTAAATGGAATAGTTAGTTGTAGAGGTGGAACCCAGTGAGATGCACCATTTTGATCAAGCATTATTGAATCAATCCTGAATGAGTAAAATGCCTTTAAGACTTTGAAAAATGGAAAGATTCTATAGATTTTGGAGAACTGTTTCAATCAACAAAAATGAACTGAACTGTCAGTTCCAATCCAACATTAATTCAAATGCTTTTTTCAACCAGTCTGATTTCTTATTTTTACCAATACAAAATTGCATACAGTTTTAGCAATAGCGATATCAAATTTGTACTCAAACCTTAAATCTAAATATGACATACATAAAGACTTTCTGGGTGTTCAGATGTCTGTTGAATCTGTTCCTTCTACAATTGTGTTGGGATCAGAATTCTATGAAATGGGTTGTTGCTGTTTTGGGTTGAATTGATCCAGCAATTGTAAAGTTTTCACCTTTCTCCATTTTCTACGGTTGGTGCTTCTGTTTGAGGAAGTGTGTCATATACATTCTTGATTACCTACCCCCCCCCTCTCTCTATCTCTCTCTGTCCCCAAACATTTATAAAAAATCTCCTTTTCTTGTCTCCTCTTCAAATTTTCTATCCTACAGACCCTCCCGATAAAGACTCTTCAGCCTCTACTCTCCAATGTGTTTCTCCTTGTTGGGGTTTATTGATTTCTGAGTTCATAATCTACTGTGTTGCGTGTCTTCTTCTGATGCGGGCTCCAGCTTTAATCTTGCCTGAGCTGATGTAAAAGCCTTCTTAATCCCCAAAAATTGATTCTTGCAATTTGCTGAATAATGGCTCTGAAGGGGGTCTCATCTTGGCCACTCCCTCATCCTTCAACTTCTTCTTCAGATTTAGGGTATGGTAAGAGATGTGCATTTGGATTGAGTTTAGGTGGCGGTAGTGGTAGAGATTGTAGGAAATGGCAATGTGTTTCTGCTACTTTGAATTTGGCTGAAAGGCTAAACCACCACCAGTGGAAGAAGATCAGAAAACCAAGTCTACAAGTATTGAACAATCTGGGGATGAGACAAGTCTTGCTGGATCAGGATTTCACAAAGATTTATCCTCTTTGCCTAGTGAGTTGCTTGCTTTTTTTCTAGTTATTTTTGTGGATTTAAAGTTGAATTTGATCTTATATTGCTGCTACAAATGGCTTCTCGTTGATTCGTATGGTCTTGTTGTGTTCCGATTTGTGATTTAGTCGTTGAGTTGAGTGAAATTGGACGCAGCTGTGGATAGCGGTATTGCCGTATTGTATTGACTGGTTGCTGAACTGGACAAGTTTGTTTTAGGGGTAGATTTGCTTGTTTAAATTTGGATTTAAGTGGCTTAAACATTTCAGGAAATGGAATTGTGGATACAATTGGTGTCTTCTATTTAAAAAATCAAAAAAGAAAACATTATATGAATTTAACTTGCATTCGTACGTGGTGTTATTTGATTTGGTGTGGAGTAATGTTGAAAGTGATGCCTCTTTTGCAACATTGTGGATTCCTCCATATAGCTCATGAATGTCATGGATGTGTTTTCATGTGCGTTGGTTATTTTGTAATCACAGAACCGCTGTCTGCAGCAAGTTTGTCTCTTTCTAATAATAGTGGTGCTAAAGTTCGGGTGGCATATCAGGTACTAATCTTCCGCAATGGCTAGTTTGCAATTTAGCATTTGTAAAGGTTTAGCTGAGCTTCTTTATTTCGATTTACAGGGATCGCCAGGGGCATACAGCGAAGATGCTGCCCTAAAAGCATACCCAAAATGTGAGACTGTTCCATGTGAAGAGTTTGAAGCTGCATTTAAGGTTTACTTTACTTACGTTCTTGAGATTTCTGTGTTTTTATATAGTTCGAGTGTTAATGAATTGATTTATATAACTTAGTTTTTTCATTTCTTATAGGCTGTAGAATTATGGTTAGTTGATAAAGCGGTTCTGCCAATTGAAAACTCTGTCGGTGGAAGCATTCACCGCAATTACGACTTACTTCTTCGTCATAGGCTGCATATAGTTGGAGAAGTTCAGTTATGTGTGAATCATTGCCTTTTGGGATTACCTGGTGTGAGCAAGGAGGAACTGAAATATGTCCTTAGTCATCCTCAGGTCCATACTCGCACTAATTTGAATCTTTTAAATCTCATAGAAATTATTCACACGATGCTTATCTGTTTATATTCCGTTATCAAAAAAGTAATAACCAAGGTCGCATACGGTTTATAAATTTAATGATGTATCTTAGATTTGCGACTCATTGACTACTTAAACTGGATGCACACTGTTCAGTATTTTCTTTTTAATCGATGCTTTTATGATACGCATAACGTAGTTGTTCAGTAATGTTTTAGTTTAGTAAAAATACTGTATACTTGGAGGACTATCTGAATGTTTCCTGTTAGTTTGGATTTGATTGAATGCATGTTTTTGACAGGCCCTTGAACAATGCGAACCCAAGCTAACCAAACTGGTGTCACGAGAATAAGTTTTCAAGATACTGCTGGAGCAGCTCAGGTGATCTACCGACCTATATCGACCCTTATCATAGTTACCACTATGGAATCATTTACGATTAAGCTAATCACTTGGAGACATTTCTTAAACAGACCGTAGCTACCAATCGTGATAGGGATACTGGAGCGATTGCAAGCTCTCGAGCTGGAATGATATATGGTCTTGACGTGCTTGACGAAAACATCCAAGTGAGTTCTTTTTTGTTTAAAATTTAAACTGACTGAAATAATCTGCATAAAATAAAAATAACATTCCATCAAGTTTTTTACTTGAGATGGTAGATGCAATTATGCAAACAATTATGCAAACCTAGTTATTCATAAGCTTCCGAGTTAGCGTATTACAAGAGTTAAATCAATCTTTGATGTTTTTATCTGGATGTGCTGTTGTATAGAATCATGTCATTTGCATGTAGCATTTTCTTCTGCTTTCACGTCTCTTTCAACCGAAATCTAAAGGCACTTTCTCTCATTAGCCGGAAATAATATCTCTTCTGGCTTAAAACCTTAATGAAAACCGTCTTTAATTAAAGTTTTCTAATTTATAAATTTCAGGATGGCATTGACAATATTACCAGATTCCTAATACTTGCACGGGAACCCATAATTCCGGGGAATGACAAGCCTTATAAAGTATGCTCTTTTTACTTCACGTCTTGTTAAGATAATTCATATTGCCAAACGAAATTATTATTCCGTGAATATTTTTCTTTTCTGCCAGACGAGCATAGTGTTCACCCTTGAGGAAGGCCCGGGAGTATTATTCAAAGCTCTTGCAGTGTTTGCGCTTAGGGAGATCAGTTTGACCAAGGTAAGTTGAAAATTTGTCAAGACCTTTTCAAAGTTTCTTCTTGTGACCAATGAGAAAACCTATATTTTTTATTTGCTCTCAAGATTGAGAGCCGTCCACAGAGAAAACGTCCGCTAAGGGTTGTTGACGACTCCAATAAAGGAAGTGCAAAGTGAGTTCTTAGCTTCCATCTGCAAGAATTTTGTTCGGTTTACATGTGGAAATTTCAGTTATACTAAAACATCCTGAATGTTTTTAATATACCGTCACTTTTAACTGATTTTTGATCGATGGTTAAAATAGGTATTTTGACTACCTCTTTTATATCGACTTTGAAGCCTCTATGGCAGAACCTCGTGCACAATATGCTCTTGGACATTTGCAGGTATGTGTCTCTTGTATTCTTTATTTGGAAAAAGATCCAGTTTTAGTTCTAATATTTATTGATTAGAGACTGTCTAGACCTAAATATCGCCAAATTACTTGAGGCCTAAATGTTTGCCCGCTTTTTATTTGTGCTTTCAAGTTACAATTACCGATCAAATCAAGCGACATTGTTATAACATTATCAACTTTTTGATTCAGGAATTTGCAAAATTCATTCGGGTCCTGGGATGTTACCCAATGGAGACTAGCCTTTAACATTAGCCGTGTGCGGTTGTTTTGTCAGCATGACAACCATTAACTCACATCAGATAGATGTATGTCCTCCTGTCAATCCTTTTCTTAACATCATCACATCTTGTAGACATCCTCCACGCACAGGTGAAAGCTGCTTAAGAATAGCGGACTATATACATCCAAAGCTCATTCTTTTTACCCATTAATTCATGTCAAGTGCTCAGTGGTTGTTGTTGTTTGGTGACAACATTGTTGGAAACATGAATAATATGTATGTTGGAACAAAACTTACCCATGACTTTGTTCGAAATATTGTCATCTTTGTTGTCAAATGATTGAAATTCGAAACAGGAAGGTTTGCTTTAGTTTAAACAGTAGCTTTAGAGCGTACGTATTATTTTTAGAAAATGTCCGTAACCATCGATCATCAGTGTTACTGAGTGCCTTTTCTACCAAAAAGCTCCATGTCCAAAAAAAATTCGATCTTATCGGCCAAAGAGTATTTTGGATCTTGTCGGCCAAAAAATTAGACGGCTAAAAGATGGGCATTTAGGTTCAAACCCGTCAAGTCCGGTGAATTCTGACTAAAAGTCGTGTCAATATTCGACCCGTTAATCGAACCGGATTATCTGGATGAAAAAGTCCTAATTACATATACAATTTTATTATTATTCTACTATATCGAATAAAACTAAAATATTTTTGAAAAATAAAAATGTGTCATAAATCATATTGACTACTATGTTTTATTGACACAATGCAATAAATTCAAAATATTGTGAATGAAATCTACACAATTAAATTTACTAAATAATTTTTTTGTATTGATAATTATTTCATATAATATAATACGTATATTGTAGTATAATCAAAAGATGCATATTATAGTTATTAGAATTTATTATATGATTTTTTTATATCGGGTAACGGGCGGACTTCTTAAGCCGTTTCAGGCTTAAATACGTGTCAGTACCCGATCTTATTAATAAAACGGTTTGGACCGGAATAAATTTTTATGTCCAATCGTTGACTGGACGGACCGGACATAACAACCCGAATTTTTATAGATGATCGGGGCGTCTAGCAAAACCTTATTATTCCTAAGGATCGATGCATCGAGTCTATTCGCGAATCGGTGTAAAAATCGGTTCAATCACCGGTCCGATTCAATAAATTGCGGTCAGAACATGGGGGAATGGTAAACAACGTGATATTGTGATAATTGATCAAGTTGCAGAACGGCTAATAATGATAATTAATTTAATTAAAGCTGCGCCGTCAAGCTTACTAATCGGCTTTAGCCGCTGCCCAATGGTTCCTTAATTTCCGGTCAACTTTCTCGGTTCAATTTTTTTGGGTTTTATAATAATTTCATTTGGCTGGAAAAAGATCAAGGATATGCTTTTATATGTTGGATAACAGAACATTATCACAACTGTTGATTTTTACCTCATCCAATAGTTGATATTGATAACCATCAGTTTCAACAGCCGTGTATTTTATAAACTTAATCACATATTTTAATCAAAATCAATTTAATATTAACAGTTAGAACAATCAAAACCTACAGTTTATCTGTCGTCCTAGATACTAACTCTCATTTGATTGATTATAAAATTTCTGTTTCTATGTGATGACACTTGCTCAAATCATTACAATTTTTTTTATTTTCGTACAATTCCAGATGTAATTAGAGACCGTTATACTCAAAATGTTCTGAATTAAATGTTAGTCGAGCTGATTTAACTTCTGATTTTTAAATGAAATGTAATGAATTCAATATTTTCAAATAACATAGCTGATGCCAGTTGCAGATATTTACAACCTGATCTTTAGTATTAAACTTTGTCATATTACTTAAATGGGCAATTTACCGAAAACCACCCATAAATTTGGGTTTTTTCCGGAAACCACCCGTATCTTTGAAAATTATAAAGTCACACCTTTAAGTTTATTAAATTTTTCAGAAACCACCCATATGTTTAAATTTAATCAAAATATTAATAAAAATGATAAAAAAACTTATTAAAATACAAATAAAATACATAATTAATTAAAAAAAGCATAAAAACATTTAAAAAATCCTGATTTTATTTTTATTTAATATCCTGATTTTTTAAATGTTTTTATGATTTTTGTAATTAATTATGTATTTTTTCGTATTTTTATAAGTTTTTTTATCATTTTTATTAATATTTTGATTAAATTTAAACATATGGGTGGTTTCTGTAAAATTTAATAAATTTAAGGGTGTGACTTTATAATTTTCAATGATACGGGTGGTTTTCGAAAAAAACCCTAATTTATGGGTGGTTTTTGTAAATTGCCCTACTTAAATATATAACACAATAATATCGTTTGACTCGTTGCAAATCACATTATGGAGGGGTGCTATATGCATCGAGCTTCCGTGTATACAGATGTTCAAAATAACTAAAATACCTTGACTTTTAGAGTAAACAAAAACATAATAAAGATTAATAATTTAGAGAAAATGACCAAAAAAATACGGAAGAGTCTGAGCATTAGAGCATCCTTCACCATGATAAAAAAATCTACCATCCATATCTCTCTTCAATTTTATCTCTCATTAAATCATGATTCATGGTAAAAAAGATCATGGACATCTCCGCCATGATTCACAAGAAAAACCATCATTTTCTTCTCATACCAATCGATTAACAAATAAAATTATTCAAAAATATATCAAAATGGATGTCCATTTGTAGAATTAAACGAGTTAAGTTAAATGGTATATTTTTTAAAAATCAAATTTTTGTTATAATCATTATAATATCTAATATGGACAGTAAAACATTCTGACACAGTACACATGACACGTTTTGATTGGTTCGGCTCTCATGGTAGATTCTCAAATTCTACCATGGGATGATTTTGTCATGAAAAACCATGCGATGATCAAAAATCCATGCAAAAAACCATGGTGGGGATGCATAGTATTTTGTACCATCTCTTTTGGTAGAATCTAATGATATAAAAAACCATGATATGGAGTGCTCTTAGTGGCCAAACCTAAAAGTTTTTTATCAAAATGGGGCAAATTCCCATCATGAAATAGGTTATCACATTCCCTTAGATGAAACTCCAACTGGAACTCTTTGCAACAACTTCTCCATGTCTACCAACATGTCTAGAAAATATTAGTAATACTATAAAAGAAACACAACAGAATATCAAACGTATAATTCATGTGCGACCTTTCTACTTGGGAAGCAACACTTGCACAAATTATAAATTCTCGTGTTTGACCTTTAATTAAAAATTCCTCCATTTTTATAGCATAAAATTCTCATCATACAAGTCAACAACCGAAATGTCAAACCTTTCGAAAATACTTAACAACCTTTCTACGCTTCTGTTACATTCAAAGCACCAAGATTCATATTCCACATTTGCCAAATTCACAGCCTTCATTTCTTCAAACACTTTCACCAACCGCCCCTTGTCGCAATTTTCAGGCATCGAACCAAGCGGACATGGGATTGATCAAGAACTTTTTCTTAGCTGTGATCACTTGCCTTTTCGCGCTAGGTAACATTAATAAGCTTTTCTTCTGTTAGTTGAGTTTGTGCTATAGCTTTAAATTCTTTTGGTTCAGGTGGGGCAGTAGTTGGATTTGTGGGAGGTGGTGTAAGAGGATCCACCACGGAAACTGGGCTTGTTAGGGGATGTGGGATTGGGATGATATCCGGAGTGATCGTGGCGCTTGAGCTTTTTGATTCATTGATAGATGGCCGCTTCATGTCCAAGGTACCCTCAAAACACAACCAAACCTAGAATGATGTTACTTAGGCCTATATTCATGTCTTCTACTAAGCATTTCAAATTTTGGGTACCAAATACCCTTGGTGCTCAATGCTCAATATTTAGAACTCATATAAGTAAATAATAATAAAATGTACCCATAAGGGGTTAGCTCAATTAGCAAGAGTCTGAATTTTAAGAGTGCTATCATACCTGGCAAAATCTATGTTTGACTGGATTAGTAGATTTAGGTTTTTCATATTTAGTATATTAAGATGTTATTTTGTTGGTTTGATTTTATGAGTTGCACATGACTTGTTGCCAGCTTGCAAATCAAGAATCTAAATATGGAATGCTAAGGCTGGAATTTAATTCAATGCTATCTTGCAGGTTGTTTTATTTGGAACAAGTTTGATTAATGGAAAAGTATTTACAGAATGGGTCTGCCCTGCAATGCTCAAAGCCTATCAATCACATGTGAGTGATGAATTAGTCTTACATTATATTAAAACTGATCCACAAAAATGTTGACTAAATTGTTCTCTGCAGACTTATAACTGGTCCTTTCCGGACAATGAGGAATTTGACCTGTACAACATCGACGACGGGCCTAGAGGTTTAGCACCGAATGTCATCGATGAGCTCCCCACCCTCCGATTCCAACAATGTCACCATATTCGCTGCACAATTTGTTTGGAGGTGAGTTTCCCCTCTACATTGTGTCAATAAACCTTACCTTGGTTCATAAGTTAAGCCTGAATTTCGAGTTTTTCCAGGATTGCAAGGATGGTGATAGTGGGAGAGATTTGAGGAACTGCGGACATTATTTTCATAAAGGATGCATTGATGCATGGCTAGGACTTAGAGCTTCATGCCCTGTCTGTAGACAACTTGTGACCTCAAAAAACTCATGTATAACTGGCCAGAATGTGTACATATGATTGAAGGGTATTTTGGTAATTTAACAATTAGTAAGAAATGAAATTATATATAATTATTTCTCTTTTTAAATTGTTGGATGGGTGGATTAAAATTGGGAACCCATTAACCAAATGCTATGTAGGAAGCTTGAGCATGACACCAGACATGAATTTAGGATGTAGGAATCATTGAGCTTGTCATCATACATGTGGTATTGTGACTAATCAAATTTGAATTTGTGGACTTTTGTGGTCCAGTGGTGTATGGGAATGGGCACAAAACAACATTTACTTGATGAGCTGAGTGAGTACTGAGTAGAGGGGGGAGCTTGGGATTGAAGGAAATGGATGGTAGTCAAGACTTGGGAGCCCAATTCATTAGGCAGGTGTCCTTTTCTTGTAAAAGGAATGGCCCATGGGTCTCTCCACTACCTTCCACTCCTTAATGCCTCACCATTTTTGCTTGAAAATAACCCACAAAAGTTTTCATTTACAAAACACTTTCATGGTGTTTTAGGTTATTTCACAGTGTACTTTGTGTCATGAGAACTTATCCTGGCTAGGTGCAGTCAAATTTACTTACATGAGCCTAAATGACGTCATTTTGATAAAGAATTCAGACAATACTACATAAGATAGGACGTCTAAATTACCAATTTAACAGCGATTACAATTCCAAAGACTCATGTGCCGCTTGATTTTAAACCATTCCTTTAAGTTCCAATGCAAAATCACTATTAACCATTGGATTGGCAAGCATGAATTCAAAGATGCTGGCATAAAGGAGGTCATAGTAGAGCTTGTCTAGCATTTATACGCCATTCTACGGGCCCTTCCCCTTCAATATAGTGAATCTTTCTTTGATTCGAATCTTTCACTAAATAATATAAAGTTACGAATGATGCTCGACATTATAATATGACATGCCACTCGGGTAATCAGGTCGACTTGTCGCATACCTTCTAGTTTCAATGTCCTTTATTCGATTTACTACTCGAGTTTCATCAAACATTATCATTACAAATCGCAACCTTAACATGTTACATAATCGAAACTAATGTTTTGATTTATGAATATATGACTTCACTTGATAAAATTGGTAACAAATGACTTCTGCTTACGTAAATCAATAGCCAAATGTTTTTTTGTCATTCCAGTGATTTGAAAATTGCGGTTTCATTTTAGCCATCGAACCCGGTTTGGCTCCAAACTGCGTCGCGAACCCGACTCAAGTCTCGACCCTTAAGCGTCCTACCAACACCTTCAAACACTGACGTAGCAGCTTTGTTGCGACTCCTTGCTAGATACTCGTGGGGTGGAATCATCTCCGAGTCAAACTCTTCCTCCGCCCAATCATCTGAGTCATGTATGGACTCGACCGAGTCAACTCGGTATATTTTACTCCAATCCGGCACGTTGACTGGCGCTGACGTAGCCATAAACGGGCCGCTACGCTTCACCTGACCCGACCCGTTATTACTCTCCCTACTCCGAAACTGATGAATTATACGCGACGACGATGTCGTTTTACCTTTAGAAGAATCCTCAAACGCCAACGACAGCCCTCCGACATAATGACGGCGGCCGTTATGGTGGTTCTGATGATTTTCATCACCGTGTCTCCGCCGTGACACAGCGGAATTTTCAATTTTCTCCGGCCGAGGTACCCACTCGTTACGACGGCGATCGACGGTGTCATCAACCATCGACCAAATATCTTCCTCAACCAAATCTGACGGCTCATTCGACCCATCCGTCATCATCTGGGTATGTACATAACCCGTGTAGCTTCCAAGAATTCTTTCGCTTCTACTTCCAGTCAATTTCCGTCCCTTCGCCATGGATTCCGACAACCGTGAGGATCTGGGGTTTGCTTAAAACCGATAAAGATTGAAACTTTATGAAGTGAATGATCGATTTCAAAGGTGTGATGTGTTTCAGCGAGTGTGCGAGCGAGCAAATGGTTGTTTATATAATGATTTGTAGTTTGTACTCTGTCTCTGGTCATCTCCATTTAGCGGTCAGTTCTTCAGTTTTTCCATTTTTTATTATTTACAAATAAAAATAATTCGAAAATCAGTTTAAATACTCCGTATTTAACAATTAACGAATATTTATTTTAATCCGACCAAATTCGGAGAAATACGTAATTGATTTTTCAGGATTCTTTTCTGTTAAAATGATGAACGTAAATATTAAATCGTTAATACAGCTGCCTAGTGGGACCTACTGCACACGTGTTAACTGGAAGTGTGTAAATCGATCTGATTTGCGAATCATAAATGGACACGTATCCGCAGGGATTCGATGTGTGATTCGTGTGTTGATTGAGTTGTTGCTATCGGATGGCACGAACCAGGTAAATATGGAAAATGAGTAAAATAATGTCAGGGATCAAATACTGACGTGGCGTTGTATTATTTGATTTTTTGTGTAATTTGGAAATTCGGAGGAGATTAACGGTGTCGTTTTGTTTACTTTGTCATTTCTATACGGTTAGAATACGTATGGACTATGGAAGATAAAGCATAATGGTGAGATGGGGCACTTTCAACGGTTGAGGCTGGATCGGGACCCACCATGATTTTTGTCGCATTTGGCGATAGACAAAATCATTAATCTAACTATGACAATTTTTTATTTATTAAAAATTATTAGTTTTCTTTAATAATTATCTCGACACTATTTTTTGATTCGAACCTTTAAATCCAAAAACCCTAAACCTATGTTAGGTCACTCAGAATTTAATTATAAAACTACATCGATTTACATCATTCAATTTAGGAATTTATAAATTTGTCTACAGAATTTTGGATAAAATGATATAGTTTTAATCTTTAATAATTTAAAAGAATGTAGTTTTGGATAAAATGATATAAATTTGTCTACAAATTCCTGCACGAAGCATGAGAACCCAATCCACATATTTTTCAGCTTGCTTCTAGTTTTTGAATCTTAAAAAACATTAATTTTAAGTAAAACAAAGTGAAAAAATCTTGAGATTAGAGGTATTAATGAATTAAATTGGATGATTGAATTTGCAAAAAATTGTGGACGATTATATATGTCTGTTTTTTTCTTTAATCTCATTCGTTAAATTATTAACATGCACGATCGAATAAGCATTTCACTGTCTCTCAAAAATGTATGTCCTTCGCGAACTTTCTTCTATGCTTCTGTATCATTTTCGCTGTTGCTAGCTAATAACAAATTATTCTTTAACTTCTTGAAACTTCAAATGTCATCACTGAAAAGAATTATGATAAATTAAGGAAAGTCTGCTTATATCAGGCTGATGAACTTGCTTTTCAGGATAAAATCTCAGCTGTTCGGTGCAAACATGAGTCGAAATTACAATCTTATGTTGCGTGAATTATAATAATAAGTAATTTTAAAAATTGAAAATCATTAATGTATGAAATGTCAGTCATCATTCTCTGGGGTTATAGGTCGATAATTCAAGTCTTCAGTTCAGTACATCTAACACTTAGTTTGAAACATGTTTAATCCTGCTCGAGTATGAATACTTAAAACATTTATCATTTATTTTAGCTTGCGGTATCATTTTAACTCAATTTTTTTGAATATGTCCTTTTAAAGTTCGAACTTGCTTTCGATTTTAGGAACATATAAATTGACTCTCTGACAATAAAAAAAATGAAACTGAATTTACAGATTTTAAATATTCTATTTCATTAGATGATAAAGTAAAATACGTAAGCTTTGAATAATTAAATAAATGATGAAAACGACTCTAAATTATTTGAAGAAAAATACGAGTGGTTCAGTGGACCCGGCCCATCCAAATTGCTAGGAAGTGGGTCCAGTAAATTCAACTTGAGGTAGGCCCAGCGACAGCCTCAGTAACCAAAAAGCACGGCTAAGGAAACTACTCAAAGGATCCAACGCTAGCCTGTTGTATTTTACTCTAATTTAGAATCATTTCCTTAAAAAAATGTTCCATAAATATACTCTCTCCGTTCCGTAATTAATGTCTCATTTGGTTCTTTGCACGATTTTTAAGGAATGAAAGAAAAAATAATTAAAAAAGATAGTTGTGTGGTAAGGAAAGAGAAAAAAGTGATTTGATAGATAATAAGTGGTGAAAAAGAAAGAGAGAGGAGAAATATATGGTGGAAAACTAAAGAAGACATGTTCATTTATGGTAAGTTTTAGAAATGGGAAAATAATTTTGGGACACCCAAAAAGAAAATGGGACATTAATAATGGGACGGAGGGAGTATAATATAGATTCATATTTATATCATATATTCAATTAATTATTATTATTTAAATTTTATTTTACCATAATTTCTAATAGCTGATTTTAACTTACGTAAGTAGATATTGAACATGTTACATGTGTCGAGTTTTAATGGCTCATTTTGTTATGTACTTGCAGACTTTAAATCAATGGTGACAAATATTGTAGTTTCTATTCATATTCATGCGCGAAAGGTATGGCAAATTCTTGTCACAATTTACTCGTACGAAGTCGAAAAATTGTGGTAATCAATTTCATGTGTTTTAATTTGGCTCACTTGAATTATTGAATGTCCTTTCACATCTCAACCACTTGTTTATGTTTTGATGTGTAAATATTGATATCAAGTATAGGCTCTAGCCTCATGCATATTCAATAAAGGAATTGGAATGAAGCTGAAATCAAGTGTTTACCATGTGATATCATGGAATATTACAGACTTGCATGTTTTTTAATAATGATATTATCGTACTGCACTAGTACAACGTTAAAATAATTAGTTAAAATAATTTAAGCTGTGTACGTAATTTACTATTCAAGAAAAATCTATTCAAATCTGCATTTGGTATGTCGGAAATGGAGATCGGAATACATGATTTTTAATTAAACTGCTTGAAATAATGATTCAATTTTATAATAAAAAGTATAAGAAATGCATTAAATATAGCCGGTGAATATATTATTTCTTGTGCTGTATAGCTATATTTATTTTTTAATATTATCAACTTTACTTTTCAATAATTGATTTTTATTGTTGTTATTATTGTGATTGATAAGCACACTGTTTGGGAGGATTTGCATAAGCATGAACCAAAGCAAATAATGTTACTGATTCTATTTAAGTTGTCGTTTCATGAGGTCAAGTTGTCGTTTGGTGAATGTATAGTTGTCGGCCAGCCTATGGCCTCTAGCCAAATTGGTTTGATAGTGATTCTTGGCAAATAGTGTGAGATCAGCTAAATTGATGTCGTACCAAATTAATACATTTGTATTTTATCAAAATCATATAATTTAGTGTCAAGAACTTGTATTTTCTATCAAATATTGTAATTTTATTTTACGATTAACATCGATACCCTTCTAAATTTTAGCTCTTGGTATGAGTGCAGATCATAAGTATCAACTCGAGTCTGATTCCTGATAGAGGCAAAGCAAGGTTTCATAACTTTTTGAATCATGCAGAGAATAATAGTACTAGTAATCTGATGATCAACTTTAAGTGAGTTGATGCAATGAAGGATATATGGTGCTATTAATGTAATGTCCATTGTGCTAGCTACATTGATCACTTAGACTTATCAGAATACAACTGTAAACATATTCAATAATTGAGAAGTTGGGGTGTGTGGTGGGGCTACCATCTTCTAAGGATTGATTCATGCAGTTTTTCTAGTCTCTATCTATTGGTTCACAGTTTCAGTCACTCCCATAATGCAGGTCTTTTTATGAGTGAAACAAGAATAGCAGTAGAAAGTATTGTAGTATGATTGAGACTAGAATTAGAAATGCCTTATCTCTAAGTATCTTGATGTGTGAAGAGCATTACGAACTCCTATAGGTTTGTATCAAAAAGATTGATTATTCGAATAAGTTCGAAAGTCTAATACTATACCAAGATGGTTATAACATCTTGCGACCAACAAAGAGCATTAGAATTCAGTTGGGATGTGTAGGAATGAAAATTTAGAGTTTGGCTCATTTACGATCCTAGCATGGATTACGAACTTTGTTACTCTTCAACCGACTGTTGAATCCATTTGATCCTATGTACGATCTAAAAATTGTCTTTATAAAAATTTATGAATACAAATGAATATAGGGTGTATTACTTTTTAATATTTTCTAGAGTATTTGTAAGAATCTTCACCTTTCATAATTGTGATCACCACTTGCCACATCTCAATGTCAATCAACTTGATTATTAATGTTTAAATAAAGTAAAAAATCATTGAGAAAACTACGACTTAAATGTTTTAATCAATTTTTCTAATTAAGATAATATTGATGATTGAACAACCCCATAAAATAAAGAATAAAATCACTTTGGATACACCTGCCTTCAAGTTTTATCAGATTTGTAACTATGATTTTTATTGAACTGTACCAGATATAACCTACAATCAACAAAAATTAACCAAATATTGATATGAAAATGGATAATGCTTACAAAGAACATACTGGGATCTCATGCAAAATCAAAATGACATAATTTTAAATTAATAAAGTCAAAACACGTCGTTTTGATCAACACTGTGTTTTTAGAAAGGTTCCATCAATTATGAAAATTGGATATTAGTAAAACGACTTAGTTTTATGTGCATCAAATTAAAATAACATCATTTCAATTGGCTACAAAACGTTGGATGCAGCACTGAATCTGAACACGCAAAGAAGACCACACGTCATGCCATATTGAGTGTATTATGATTAACTTAATGAAAACATAATGATGTTAAGATGTGATTAACAGCTGATTTAAGTGGGTCGTTATGTCCACTTGAGTGACAAAGACACCCACAGTTTGTGGTTCTAAACATTCTTAAGTTGCATTTGTAAATATGAATTTTTTGTACATGATCCCTTTGATATGTTGATAAAGTGGCAGCACTAAACACAGTTCTTTATTGACTCATTTGGCATCAAAATCATCCATCCTTTTTTTGAAAACAAAGTATTATCTTTTTTGGGTTTAGAAGTTGTGTTATAAAGTAACACAGGGTTTGATTGGAAATCAGACTCTTAAAGTTAGGAATATCAATAAAGGATATGCTACTTGGAGGAAGCACAAAGTAGTGGGATCAGATCAGTGCCTAACAATCTCCCATTTCTTAAAGCATATACAAGTTTTTCTTCTCTTTAATAAACAAACCATTTTTGACATAAAGAGTTCGAATATAAAGAAAATGAAATTTCGTAACACATAACGACATCATATCAACTGTTGATTTTGATTTATTTAACGGTTGAGATTTAATTAATTTTTTAAAATATGTGGTTGAATTTATAAAATATATGGATGGTTGAGAATGACGATTATCAATATCAACTGATGCATTAATAAAAATCAAGAATTGAGATGAAATGTAATTCCGACTCACAAATATTTACTTGTCCTTCTGGAACCTTACTCTTGACATATATATATAGACAACTAAATATATAATTAGCATGCATTTTAATTATGGATTCTATTAGCAAAAAGCACGAGTTGATTAGATTCTATCAATATTTTAATTATAAATTAGTAAAAAATCAAGTATTAAAATTAAATATCAATATTTATGTCACTGCCCACAGTTTGTTTATGTCAATTTAATAATTGGTCTGATCAGTGAGCCTGCAGGCATCGTTGATTTGGGCCTTGAAAATAATTGGACTATTCTCGTAGATGGGCTTCTCAGTTTTGGTTCAATATGTGATTAATTCTATTCAATCCCACTATCGTAACATCCTCAAATTAATGTATAATAATAATATAAACATTTTAAGACCTCTTGAGTCTTAAAATAATCAAGCTAACAACATATTCTAATTGTTTCAAATTTGTTAATTACAATATATTAATTGATCTACGTGTTAGGTGTCAATGAGCATAGCATTTGATGGTCAGCCGTTCGTGAACTAATTAGGTCAAAGCTCGACTCGATATTAAATAAGCCAATATGATTTTCCAGCACAGCTGATATTCAAGCCGACATGAGGTAACTTCCACTCGACATGCTTATGATCGTAAACAGCTAGTTTATATGTTTAATTAACATATATTCAAATTTTATTTTAATTTTACTTACTCAATTATATTTATAAATATTTATAAGCATATTTAAAATTATTTTCTATTTAAAAATAATTTTTTGTAAAAAATAGTTTGTGAAGTATTGTTGAAATTCGTTTAAAACATTTATTTTAATTTTAACGATTTTATTGAAGCTTGATAAAGACTAGAAATCGGCTCGAGTAAGTGAAAATTTAAATAAACGAGCTTGAGCATATATGCATAAATCTCAATAAATACTCTGCTCGAGTTGGAAGTCATGAAAATGAGTCATCGTATAGTGATATTGTTTGTGCAAGTTTTATAATCAGCTATTATGTACTCAAATTTTCCAATATTCAAGGAAATTGAGTCAATCGAAGAAAGTATCATGAACCTGCAAATACATTAAAAATTCAATAAACTGAAGAAGATGCAGGTGAAGATGTCCAATTGAAGATGCCCATCCTTGACTCCAGTCACACCTAAATTTTATTCATTCTTTATCCTCACCCATGACTGGCATCATAAGATTCCTTCCATGTATATTTTCACACCTATACTTCTATATTTTCACAATGATTTGTATATATTCATAATGTCAGCTAACAAGTTGTTCCATATCGAGTAGTTAGATAATAATTGTAAAGTATATATTGTATCATGAATCATGAACTATAAATGGATTTTTAGATCAAACTGGGATATCTAATTTGTTAATTTTTCTAATTAAATATAAAATTAATTAATTTGGTGCTGGCAGAAAGTTTGGTCAGCAGACCGACCATGTCCACTAACGCATCGCCACGTCACACCACCCATAATCCTACGTATCCTCTTTAAACGCGACAACTAAACCACCACCCAACAACGACTTATTAATATTTAAATTCCAGTCCCTTAACTTTCCCATATATATATACAAACCGCATCCTCTTATCAATATCTTCCACTCAATTTCTGCAAAAACCCTAAAACAGAGCAACCTAGCAATTCCGATTTCAATAAAAAACAGAGATTCAAAGAATCACAACAGGAATAAATCGACAATTCCGACATGGGAAATTGTTTAAATAGATGCAGAAGATCTAAGTCAGCTGTTGCTGATGCGGACGAGGATACTCAAAGTCAGATAAAAAATGCGAAAACAGAGCAGGAAGATGTTTCGAGCTCTGTTACGGAGGTGAAGATTAAGTTGACGAAGAAGGAAATGAAGGAGATGTTTGCGAAAGTTGAGGAACAGGGTAAGCAAGTTGGGGAAGTTTTAGCTGAGTTGTTGGAAAAGAGAGTTGAAAGAGGAGATGGTAGTGGTGAGGAGTCGGAGATGCGACGGCAGCAATCGTGGCGTCCGATGCTGCAGAGCATACCGGAGATTGATCAGTTGAAGTAGGAAACGTTAGGAGGTGAATAGGTGATAGTTTTGTTTTGTAGCGGTTTTTTTATATTTAGTGTTTGTTTGGTTTCATGGAAAAATGAATAAATTAATTTTTAATGAGATTTTTAAACAGAATATTTGAATGTGTTTAATTGTCTCTTAATTTTCTGATTATTTTTATTCATATTTTCTCTTAATTTTTTTATCATTTTTCTCTCACAGAAAGTGGTGAATTAACGATTTCTTTTGAAGCCACAATTCACCTTCTTATAATCTCAACCTTGCTCTTCTTAATATTTTAAAATTTAATATATTAATTAAATTACACACTTCCACATATGTGCACAAAACTACTACTTTAAAGTAAACCCTTAGCTCTGTTTAAAAAATATTAGTTAGGTTTTTACATGAATCATTTGCATCTTTAAAGTTAACCTTATATTTTACAATTATCAGAAATCATCCGCATAAAAACTATTTTATGTTTTAAAAATTCTCAAGAGCCATGTAATCCAAAAAACTCAATTAAAAATAAAATAATATAAAAACCAGCAAAATTAAACATACTACTTATAAAGCATATGAATACATATTTTGTTATGTTTTAAGGTTGTTCCTTTGTAATTGATTTAAAATATTAATTTTTTGTCAAAAACCACCATCTCAATAGCTTGATTTTAACAAAACCATCCATTCAAATTTATTTTTAATATAACCACCATTCAATTCATAAATCGTTGAATTGTGACACCCTATCACCGGTTTTGACATCCTTTGTCGGAAAATTAGCCGTTGACTTTGATATAAATCAAATTTGTGTATCAATAAATTTGTCAATCAATAAATTTGCGATTAAACTTTGATATAAGTGTTTTATGCACAAAGTGCAGCTGTTTGTTCAGCTACTCGGTCTTTGTTCGTAAAAGTTGATAGTTCAAATTTTATGCGCGTATTACGCCTTGAGTCTATAATGTATGTACAGTCTTTGACCGATGGAGAAATAAATTAAAAAAAATACTTTTTCAATGTTATTGATTAAATCACTTTGAATTTGGTAGTGTTTAACTTTTTTCCTTTTTGATTCGTGAAGATTAGCGTACACTCAATGCCTAATTGATATGTGTGATGTGATTGTTAAACTGTCATATGCGTGTTATTAAAACAGAGTGGTTTAAGGAGAGAATCAAAAGCTAGAAGCAATCCATGTGCCATTAATGCTTCATTCCTAATTTTGTATGTGGCCTATTTCAAATGCTCAATGTAAATTAAGTTTCAATTTATTAAGCAATGTTATTAAATAATGAAAGTTTAAATTTAAATAACCGATAAAAACCTATTTTTTAACATGATCCCTCTCTTTGGAAAAAATGAAGAAAAATGTTGAAATCAAAACATCATGCTTTCTACATGTTTGTGACCTTGTATGATTTCTGCTCTAATCTTATAAAATTCACCCGAGTTTGATTTCTGGTGGAGACATAACCGAGGTTGTACAGGGTAGGATAGAGGTAAATAAATAATAATATGAGTATGCAATTATACACATCTTTGACCAATAATAAATCTTCGGAAATTCGCAAAATTCGATTCAACTTATTTTAAGATTTCAGGAATAGTGAAAACTTAAAATGTCTTATTAGATCTACCAAGCATGATGAGTTCTTAAGATTGATTACAAAGCTCCAAAACCATAGAACATAACATATAACACATGTAACAACATTCACATCTCTTTCATGGAAAATCAAGCCATGAACAAGAAAAACAGAGCCAGAACATAATAAACTAAATGACCAACAAAGTCCGAGGAAGATTGTTAGGACATTCTCTACACAAACCCAACTGCCTCATCTGCTAACAACAGAAGCTTTAGCAATTCTAAAACTGACCAAAAAACTCTTCTTAAGCTTCCTCAACCTCCTACCAATCTTGATCCTTAACCTTGTGATCCTAACTTTGATTCGGGACGGCTTTGATCTCTTGTCGATTTGTTGCATAGCTTTGTAGATCAGAAATTGGGCTCGGCGGTGGACGAGGTCTTGTGGGTCTTCTGAATCCATTTTGGAGTATGCATATGGCTTGAGTGATTTTTTGGCGAGGAGAGTTGAAGACATGTTTGAGGGTGGAGAGATTGGTGTAGAGTTTTATGTATTTATAGTTGATTTGAGTTGTAAGAAATATGAAATTAAATATTAGTGTCTACTGTCATTGACCGAGGATCGTGTCATAATTCATTTTAAAATTATTCTTCCATCGAATTTTTAAATTAGAAATTAAATGACCGATCGATATGTCGCTACTCCTTCTGGGATTGTACCATGCTTTCATTGTAATAATTAGCCATTATTATATTTTAGAAATTATTAGTTATATGGTAAGTTTGTGTTTGCATGCAAGATGATGCACTTGAACATGTGAACAATAATTTGATTATATAATGATTGGATGGTCCAAAAAAAATAAAACAAATATTTTGACAAATGAGATGTTGCTTTGTTTATTCATTGCTTGATCAGGATCCATCGACCAACCCTCCAACAAGAACCAAACGTCCTCAGGGCCACAAATTGCGTCCCATTTTTTCACATTCCATCATATTTCCTATATATTACTATCCAACTAGCAACATAATTTGAATCCCTAAATATAAATTATGTCACAACGAATATGCAATTTACAAGTATCTCGCATGACTGATGATGCAATGCAACTGAATTTTAATGTGTATCATACAATGATTTAAGTCTAGAAAAATTATATAGTGCGTCATTGAAGTGGGTATATATCTTATATATAAAGCTTAAAGGCTTGAATTAACAGTTAATTCTGATATGACATTTTGGGAGCTCAGTGAGTTGATAGAATTGACGTTTTATAAAGCCACAAATCACATTCCTTAATATCTCTATTTTTGCAATAATTACTTAAAACCAAATTTACTTAACCGGGTTGAAATCGAGAGGGACACTAAATATATGTAAGACGGAAGGACAAGATCATGACCTTTAATTTTTGAAAATTGATGGTTGTGATTAGTTTGAACTTTGATTTAATTTAGGAATTTATATGCACAAAATACGTGGCGGTTATGTGTGACGGTTATTAATCTAAACCGTTAGATTAATAAGAATCAACGGTGTTGATCATGTCTCATTGTCTCACATAATATATGTTGTCTCACTTGAACTTTATCCTTACTTAACCAATACCATATAAGAGTTTTTTTGATAGCGGTTACAATGGGTACAATTCGTCTAAGATCTAATACATGAGAATCCTATTCTAATCACTAGTAGCACAGGTCACAACGGACACCTTCACCCAATCATTGACAAGCATGTTTAGCCAATCTAGCGCGCATGTCTCTCCGCTCTGCTTACACGACCACTTCATGAACACCGACGCGAACAAGCCCCACGTCCAAAGGCAAGCAAGGAAGAAAGCTTCCTGCACAACACACACAACCTCCTCACTCGCGCGGGAGGAAAGAAAGACCTCCTCGCACAAGTCGGGAGGAAACCACAAACCTCCCACAAGGGAGGAGCATAACTCACTGAGATGACGGAACTTAATATAGCGGTTGTGATTAAACTGAGTTTAATTTATAAATATCAAAATAAATTAGTAAAAAATATGGGACAGTTGAGAATTGACGGTTATCAATATAAACAATTGAATTGATAGAAATAATTTTAGCTGTTCTAATTATTTATATATAGTACATCAATATTAGACACGTGACCACGCGTGCATACATGTATAACCATTACAACTACAACCCATGACATATTATTGAAGTCCATCTGCATTATTTGTTATTAACTTTAATTAGAAATTGATACAATGATTAGGCATGCATAAAACTCTTATGAACCTCCACCGTATAACACTTGAAAGTTTGTCCTTAGGTCATAATAAAGTTTTATTCAGGTTGACGGTAGGAAAATTAAACCACCAAATGTAATATATACAATCCCAACAACTTCCAGTAATTTAATTATGAATGAAGTTGATCTTATTGAATATAAAATGCTTAGGCAACTCTACACATGCAACTTAGCTACTTGGACACCTGTATTTTATTAATCATTATTGGCATAATTATTATGATTCGATATGATCATTGTTAACATGTAAAGCTTATTCTTTATAAATATCACAAGTTTACACTAAATGATTTAAATTTTTAGAGCTTACACATACTCTTTACCAATAGGACACTAGGACATCACGCTATCAAAGTTGACATGTTATTTAGATGGTAAGTTTGAATATTATGACTTTAGATATATGATTAAGGACGATAAATTTTTTTAAACGAGGGATATAACTTGAACTACTGATTTGATTAATTAGACGTTTGAGATTAAATTGGTTTTCATTAAATTGGATGATTGAATTTGTAAAAAATACGGACGGTTGGATTTGAAAGTTATCTCAATTGCACTATATGCTTGATTTCATTTATATATATTACTCAATTTGAAAATAATAGTATAATATAATTACTCTGATTATTTGGCGGGTCGGAAATAATTGGGCCTTGACAGGGGAGAGAATAAATGGGCCGAGAGAAGCGGAGACACGTAGAGGACTGAGTCGTGGTCAATCTAATTAATCTCTCCTAAGATTACGGTTAATGAAATTACAGTTATCAAAAATAATCACTTTCATCTCATCCATTCAATTAATTAAAAAATAAATCAAAAACATAATTTGGAATTTTTTTTCAAATCTGCAAATCGAAACCGCAGCAGTTTGAAATCCATTCATACCCTTCCGGTTGTAAATTCCTCTCAAATGCATGAGTTTCAGTGACGTGAGTTTTGCTTATCAATTTTTTGTGTTTTTTGATAATGTTGGATTTTTTGTCATTGATTAGGGTTTTGTGTTGTTTGACGAAAGAACATCCAAAAGTAGTAACTTTAATGTTCATAAAAGTGTTGTTGTTTTAAACATGTTTCTGTCTTGATTTTATTGATAATACTTTCTGATCAATGTTTTTGATTTAATATGTGGATTTTTTTTCAGCAGGTAAAGTTTGTGTAAAATGAATGATCAGACTGTTGAAGGCATTGCTTCTGCACCAGAGGAACAAGCTTTGAAGAGGAAGCGAGGACGGCCGCCAAAGGACAATATTGGAAACAGTGCAGTTGTTGAAGAATCGAATGAATGTAGTGATGGAGAGCAACAGAATGTGGCCATAGAGGAAAACCTTTTGGGGCAGACGGTTTCGGGTGTTCTAAGTGGCTCATTTGATGCTGGTTACTTTGTCACAGTAAAGCCGGAAAATAGTGACATTACTTTAACTGGATTGGTATTCTGTCCTGAAAAAGTAATTCCCATAACGCCGGATAATGATTTGGCTCCGAAGGAAATTATGTACAAAAGAATTAGTCCAGTCAATGACGTTATTTTCCAAACTCCTAGACATGTAGACCGGGATTTAGATATTCAGGTTGGCAGTACTTCGGCAAGTAAGTCTGAGAGCAAAAATGATGCTTTATGGTAGCATGTGATCAAGAGAATGATGCGTATGAGTTTCAAATGGGTAGCTATTACACTCCTGTTGAGAATTTGCAGGATTATAGAATTGTTGATCATGATGAGATCATGAAGGAATTTGAAGCCTCGGCTTGCATGAATGCACCTTCAGCATCTGCTTCGATACCTCAAAATGTGTATACAGAGAATTTAAGTACTGCTGCAGATCCTTGTTTGAAGCTAATGGACTCCAAGCTCGCGTGTTCAGGATTTACTCAGACAACGAATTGCCCATCAGAAGCAGTGGCTTCTTTTGATGTGAATGAAAAGCCTT
Organism: Sedum album; assembly: GCA_006409495.1. Taxonomy (NCBI): domain Eukaryota; kingdom Viridiplantae; phylum Streptophyta; class Magnoliopsida; order Saxifragales; family Crassulaceae; genus Sedum; species Sedum album. Next base: position 5,442 of record QZGG01001266.1, on the reverse strand, counting down.
CCATTGATGACACTATGGAGAGCCAAAAACAATCAGATATGTTACTTGACTCGATGGACCCATTCGTTCAGATCTCCAACTTGGGTTTACAGAAGCTAACTTTTTCGCTTCAGCCAATGTGCATCATTCCAGTACTAAAGACATTCCCACGACTAGTGTTGAGAAAAAGAATCACCCCGACAAGCCATCTGAACCACCATTTTTCTTTAACTTAACCGACATCAGCAAGAAATCAGTTACAGAGAGTTTAAGTTTCACTCTCGGAAACTCGCAAGAAACTCTCAAGATCAATGAAGCTGTATCATCAGAGCTCAAGCTATCAGCAGCAACCAACAATCACACCCCAGGGATCCATACCTTCAGGTGATGCTCCTCGCACTTAAACTGATGCTTGACGACATTTCTACCATTTGCAGATACAATTCTGGCTAGCTGTTAGACTTTGAATCTTTGTTTTTAGCATCTTAGCTTAGTTTTTTGTTGTAAAGAATGCCTTTTTATAATTCAAGCATTAGGCATCAGATGATCAGAGCACAGTTAGTATTTTTGCATCATTTTTATTTTTCAAAGCTTTTGAATGTAACTTCTCTGAGTTTCAAATATACAGCAAAGGCTGGAATAAGTTCCAAGAGGAGTACAATTTGCAAACTATAAATCTCAAGTAGATAGCTATGTGTAATCTGCTGCTAGTATCAAAACACATCGTTTTGACGTTTTATACTATAATCCTTTCTTAGTTTTGACTGAACTATTTGTCTAGTTTTAACTCATATCAATTAACTTTTGGTGCACATGATCTGAATCGCAAAACATTAAAACAATGAAGTCGAACAAAAAATCAGACTGAAAACTTGTAAGAGGGGATCTTGCAATTCTCATAAATGGTAGAATCCATAAGATTGATATCCGTTTATGTCATGACCATAATACCATTATTCAAGCTGCTTGGGTCAGCTGGGACTTGAGCAATTCCGGTGGAGGGATTCTGCAGTAAAAAAATTCTTAGCCAAAAAGAAAAAAGAAAAGAAAGATGAGGATCACGTAGCTGTTAATTTTAAGGTTTGGCTGTCTGTTTGGTGACGGACGGCCCCAAGAAAGTCGAATGCTTTGACCTTCAAGTTGAGTTCCATTAAGCATCTGCAAGGCTTGCTCGGCGCAACTTCTGAAGAACCGAAAATTTTCAAAAGGAACTATATCTTTTGTCTTTTGATCCGAAACAAAATCATTACAATGACTTCCCTCTCTCATTCAAAAAAATTATTCAAACAATACAACCAAAATCCAAAAGAGCAAAATTGCACCAGAGTGGCACTGATCCTGATCGCTACTCAACTTCCACCAGTGACACTTCCACTGAAAACCTCAATAACATCACCTTGTCCAACTTTATGCCACCTAAATGACTTATCATCATCCATAACATTCTGCTTATATACAAAAAAGTACCCTTCAGCTGGAAGATCATATCCCATCCTCTCTTGCATCCTTCCCAATTCCTTCCTCAACTCACCCACATTATCCCCTACATTCATCTCAACCGGAATCTGCTCCGTTCTATTATACAACACAATTAGCTTTAACCTCTTGCCTGATCCTTGACTCGCTCCAGACCCGACTGACGTGGTTGGTGATTGTTTAACAATGCTTACTCCTAATTCTTGTCTGTCGAAATCTCTTAGGGAAGTTTGATCGTGAAGGTCTTTGTTGTTGAAATGGAGGGAAATCCGAGATTTTGGAATTTGTTCCATTCTTGGATTTTGTCCTTCAGTTTTGAGAATGTGTCGTTTGGATTCATTTCTAGGGAAATTGGAGAAATGGGTGTTGGCATTTTTAGCCTTATTGGACTGTTGGCGATGGAGTTGGAGATGTGTCGTCCACATTGATCGTTGTGGTCGCTGGTGGCGTCTCCGGTGTGGTTGGTTGCATTTTCGTAGTACTCCAAACCTGTAAATTTCATGAAATTCAAACGTGATAGATGAGTTCAAATCTTGAGGATATTAAAGTTCTGGGCACTGACATCATCGCAATTATGAATTAAAGCAGTTGGTTTAATTTGTAAAACATAAACGGTTGAGAAAAACAGTTATCAATATCAATCATTGGATGAATTGAAATCAACGGTTGAAACTATGTCCTTCCGCCCCACAAAAACTTGTTTTTCTTTAAATTTAATAATTAATTCGAGTTTCGACACATTTTCATACATTACTTGTAATTTAAATTGTTATCTAAACCTTTAATTTTATTTGACTTTTTTATTTGTTAGTTCATGTAAAAAATATCTTTATTAGCGTAGGCTCAGTTGTAAAAAACTATGATTAAAAAGAAAAAACATAAACAATCAAATAGATTAAGTTAGGCTATGCTACAGGCGACGCTTGACATCAAGTGCAAAATAAAGCCGGCTATTTAGAGAATCATTTTGATTTAATTGGTAGAAGAGGGGTTCAAATCCCATCCTTTTAATTCGTTATGGGTAAAACAACAGTTTTAATTTGAGATAATTTAAAACGATGAAATTTTCTAAAATCTAAATTTAAAACTAATTAATACATCGTAAAACGATGTATTACAAACCAGAATGATTACAACAACGTCACTTTATATTTTGACTGCAAGAAACATTATCTAATTCCGTAGAAGAGTTCAAAAACACTCAACAAAATTGGAGATTCCTATTCAAAGTGAAAAACTCTTCACTGTCTACGATTTTATATTTCTTAGTTGCATCCTTATGCACATTTGTAATTCATAAAACTATATCATTTTAGATCTATTAGACGTGGTTTTATCTTCAAGAAATCAAAATCAGTTCGTTTTGATTTTGTATGCAACTTGCGATGCAAATCGCAAGCGTTCAAAATGCAATTTGCGGATTCAGATCGAAACAACTTACGACCAAATCCAGCGACTTGAAATTAAATAATTCAATTTGCTACTATTAAAACTACATAGTAATTAGGGATAGTTGACAAACCTGCAAAACGTCGCCGTTTTGAATCTTGAACTTCTCCATTTTAAGACTCTCAACCATCACCCTCTCCTTTCCAAAAACGAAAAACCAATCGTTTGGAAGACTGATCCGATTCTCCCTCTTCCACCCCTCCAACTGCCTTCTCAAATCACTAAACCTCTGCAACAAATTCAACTTCATCGGAATCTTCACATTCACGTTAGCCACAAACACTACTACTTTCGTCATCAAATGGTCGAGTTTATACCCACCAGACCCCACAAGGCCAACCTCGATCACTGCATCATCTCTCTCCACCCATCACATTCCTCAACAAAGCATCATCCAATTCCTTCCCATGCAAAAACGCGGTTAATAACGAACTGGATATGTTCTGTTTTTCACCTACACTCTGTTTCAGAGCCAATACTCTATTTTTAACACTGATATCGATTTGAGTGAATTCTTTCGTGAGTGGCGATTGAATAGTAAACTGACGAAGTCGTTTTGATCATGAGACATAGTTGGGGAAGGGGTTTTGATGATGAGATTGAAGTGGGAGTTTTGGATTATGGAAGTGGAATTGTGTACGTTGAAGTCATCTTGGAGGAGAGTGTTGTTGTGAAACAAAGCTTGTCGGGAAATGGAAATGCCTAAGACGGATTGGAGTTTGAGTTTGATGTCGGATAGGGAGTCGAAGAAGGAGATTTCGAGTTTGATGGAGATGTTGTGGTGAGTGTGTATGATGACATCCATGTCAGATGAGTTTGGGATGTTGAAAAGGTTGTTGGGATTTGAAGTTGATAGGTTATGCGAGAATAGCGGAAACTGAATTGACTTGATTTTTTGGTGCAATTAACTTGTTAGATAAATTAATGTACTATTTAAGGTGTTAATCGAAGGAGTTAAGTTTTAGAGAGACATATAAATATTGTGAGACATAAGGACGTAATCTTGAACGTTAATTTAATTAATTCAACGGTTGATATTAAAGTTGGTTTTTAATTAATTGGGTGGTTAGATTTGCAAAAAGCACGAGTGGTTGGTGATTGACGGTTACAATATCAATAGTTGAATTGATAAAAATCAATGCTGAGATCATGTCTTTCTAGAATTCTTCACTTAATCGAATTACATGTTAGGTAAGAAAAACCTAGAGTAATATTTTTTGACATAGTGATTAAATTATATCTTAGATTATCAAACGTTCTATTATAAATATATTTGTCCAGCTGAACATTAACCCTAACATTCAAATGTCACTCTTTGGTTTACTTAATTTTAACTCAATCTATTAATTGAAATGAAAATGAGAGAGAAACTAAATAGTTAATAAAATGTAAGGAAATAAAGTGTCAAAATTTAGCCATCTAAAACATTGTAAAAAGTATTTGAGGTTTTAGTTTTTAGGGGATTTATTATGTGGATCCATTTATTTTGATGAAATGAAAATCAATTTGCATTCATTGATTGCATTTATTAAATGATGAGATTGCATCACGTCTTGTCACGTGCAAAATATATGTAATTTAGATATCTCATTAAGTTGTTTTGTGACCCTGTCTCTTGATTCTCCGCGTTTTTCGTGTTGACCACAATCTGATGTAGTAAAATACACATCTAAATAGATACCCAACAAGGGCTGGTCACGGGAAACTTTATGAGGTTTGATGCTTTTGAAATAAGCATGTTGATTTGCTGAAAACAGTACTGGTGAGTTTAAACTATAATTAAGATATAAGGTGGAAAACGTGTGAATTCTGTAAGGTGTCCGGATGTAATGTCTACTTCCTGTTGCTGTGATTAGGATACAACAAGAAGATGATGCAAGATACCAAGCTTATGGTAAAGGCGAAAAGGCCGGTGACGACCCAAGATAATGGAGTAAACATAGTAAAAAACCATTAGAATCCTTCTTTCTAAAGCCTACATTCACACATGGATAAAACATTGCACAACTAAAATTCGATCACAGGTCAAGAGTCCCAACACCACTGAAAGTAGCACCTAATTTCTTAAATTGAAGGGGAAAATCCTGCTCTAAGATTATTCTTCTTTGTCACTCCAAGGCACCGTATTCCACACCAGCCCTCATCGAAAGAGTAAGAAATATTAGAAGCATCGTCCCCATGCTTGACCTGTAAAACAGATAAATTTGTTTCAGAATTTATTTTGACCAATGGAATGTCGCGGACGAGAAATTGCTGAGTAAATGAAGGACTGAACTTACAATGTAGCGAAGAAGAAAAGGATCTTTCTTGGATCAGCGACCCATGTTGGAGGTGGACGTCTAAAACTATATGATCTTCTGTTATTCCATTTGCTTTCAGCATTGTTGGTGCCAACACTTGCAGTTGTGATGGTAATCTGATGATGACTCGGTGAACTGGTGGAATTATCAGCCGCTCCCAAAGCCACTTCAGCCATGTTAGATTCTACCGTCAAAGCTGCAAATTAGTAAAATTCAGCCCAGTAGACAATCAGTTTCA
>QZGG01001265.1:0-68536 GCA_006409495.1 Sedum album | reverse complement strand
TTGGCCTTTAGTTCAAAAAATAAAGATTGACTCAATATGCTTGCAATTTAGCTATCGAAAAATATGCTTATAATTTATTTTGGTATCGATCGATTTTAATTTATGCTTGAGTTCAAATAAAGATTGACTCAATATGCTTGCAATTTAGCTATCGAAAAAATATGCTTGCAATTTATTATGGTCTCAACCAGTTTTAATTTATCGTTCGGACAAATAAACATGAAGAAAGTTGATCAATAGTTGATTGGTGGGAAAGCTTTTCAGTTAACTTCTCAGTTAATTTTTCGGCTTTTCAGTTGTATGTAGTTTTACATTAGAAAGTATAATACTCTGTTGAGTTAAGTTCTAGAGAGACATGTAATTTTTGTGAGACGGAGGAACATCATCTTAACCGTTGATTTGTTTGATCTTGCGGTTGAGATTAAAGTTAGTTTTTAATTAAATTGGATGGTTGGATTTGCAAAATGCAGGGGTGGTTGTGAGTGACTGTTATTAATATCAACCGTTAAATTAATAGAAATCAACGAACGAGATGATGTCTCTCTGTCTAACAAAAAATTGATGGTCCTCCTAAAACCTTATTCATACTCTGTTTATCAGAAAAAGAAAGTATAGTAGTGTTGTCCTGTTTATTTATTATTTAAACTTTTTTAATTTTAATGAAATAAAAAAGACAACAATTTTTTTAAATCAAATCAACAAACGACCCTGAAACAACCTTGTACAACAGATGGATGGCAAATCTGTCTCTTTTTTGTAGGTTTCCTCACATGGATGGCAATTACTAAAACTTGACTTACAGAAATCGCTTTTAAGATTACTAAATCTAGCATCCAACTTAAATACAAAGGAAAGAAACACGCTAAAAAGTCATCATAAACTCATCACATTTTTCTATAAAGAAACGTGTGTTATTATATTGAAACAAACATTTCAAAAAACTACAATGGGAAAATCGATTGAGGCAAGTCATTTTGGTGAAGTATCAAATCGATGATTTTGAACAAGGTATCGACTGTGTTAAATTCTAGGAAGACATTAAATATTTGTGAGACGGAAGAATAAAATTTCAATCATTGATAATTTGACGATTAAGACTAAAGTTGAGTTTTAATTAAAATGAGATGTTGAATTTGTAAAATAAACACCGTTGAATTGATGAAAATCAATAATTAATATGATGTCCTGATGTCTTACAAAATCATAAACGTCCTTCTTGAATCATTACTGTATCGACTATCATAGATTTACATCAATTGATGGGCATAAAATTCAACTGTTCCATTTTTGTCGCAGACAATTTAGAGTTTTATTTCGAAATCAAATAATTTATATGGTAATGAAACAAATAATTTTAATTATAAATCAATGTTCTTGCTGTCTCAAATTCATCAACATTCATATATAGTTAGGATCTCATTATACATTTATGTTGTCTTCTCTACTGTCACGCCATTCTATACAAGCATTTTGTACACAATTTTCTCATTACAATTCTTTTTCATCTTAAGAAAAAGAGATGAAGAATGAGCAACATCTGCAATCTTCACCAAGCCTGAATCAGTTTATCACATATTTCAAACTCCAAAGACTTATTCTTCTTAGTTTCATCTTATGCACTTTTGTTGGTACCTCTCTAGCCATCATACTTGCCCTTTACCTAAAGGAGTTTATCATTTTCATTCCGATTTCGAGTAATTCGACTGCTTATTATGATCTCCAGCGTTTTACACCACCTTTGATAACAACTTTGCCACCACCGCCGCATCCGGTGTCGCATGCTTATTATGATCTCAAAAATTATACACCGCCGCCCATGCCACCACCTTTGCCGCCGCCACCACCAAATCTAGTGGTGCAGGCTGATAACAATCTCCAACGTAACACACCACCTTTGCTACCACCTCCTCCGCCACCACCAACTTTTCTACCACCATCACCTCCTCCGCCACCACCGCATCTGGTGTTGCATTTAAATCCTAAACAAGTGCCCATCGAGCACATGGAAGACGGTGAATTGATCGAAAGGGCAGCAATACAACCGGGAACTAATTCTACATCAGATGTCATTCCAAAAGTTGCATTCTTGTTTCTCACAAAAGAAGACTTAGGACTAGACTGTTGTGGGAGAAATTTTTTCAAGGACATGAAGGATTGTTTTCCATTTACGTTCATTATAGCCCCACTTACAACGTAAGCGTACCGGAAAACTCCGTCTTTCACGGCAGGAACATTACCAGCAAGGTCAGTAATTCTAAGCAATTCACTTTTTATTTTGTTCTTCATAATTACACTCAAAAACACATTCAGCTTGTTTTAATTTCTCTCGATCTTATTCCATATTTGCTTTCACAGTCTTCTACTTAAAATTGTAGGGCATTGATCATTTTTACTTAAAATGTTAGAATTTCGAGTACCGATGCGATCGAAGAAAATTCCCAAGTACAAATTGTTAGAAGTCTGAATGCAAAAATTGCCTTAAAACACAGATAACTCATCTATTTGCAGATTCATTCAGATTCATGCACATTAGTAATTTCAGTAATTTCATTTTGGCATTCCTTGCATCATTTAAATTACCTTAATCATTCACATTCATACTTGAATTAAAAATTGAAAAAGACTTGATCATTGAATGCATCTCTGAAGTTTAATATATATTGAAAATGATGTCTGTGACTTGTTGAAATGAGTTCACATTAGAAATGATTTGCAGGAAGTGGGATGGGGATTATTCAACATGGTGGAAGCTGAACGTCGATTGCTAGCTAATGCATTACTCGATCCATCAAACGAGCGATTTGTTCTTCTGTCAGAATCAACCATTCCTTTGTATAACTTTTCTACTATTTACAACTATCTGATAAACTCGAGGAAAAGTTTCGTAGAGGTTTATGATTTACCCAATGCTGCGGGTAGAGGAAGATATAATCACCATATGCGTCCAACTGTCACTATTGAAAAATGGCGAAAAGGGTCACAATGGTTCGAAATGAACAGGAACTTGGCGCTACTCGTGGTTTCAGATCAAGTTTATTATCCTGTTTTTGCTAAGTATTGTCATCGATATTGCTATGCGGATGAGCATTATTTGCCGACATTTGTTCACATAATGGCCTATGACAAGAACTCTGATCGGACACTTACGTGGGCTGACTGGTCGAGACATCGCCCTCATCCCTCCAGTTTTGATGCTAAACGAGTGACGGAGAAGTTTTTGAACTCGATTAGGAACGGCTCAAAGTGTGAGTACAATGGGGAACAGACCGACATGTGCTACCTTTTTGCTAGGAAATTCACTCCTGATTCATTGGATAAGTTGCTGAGCTTGGCCTTCTAAAGTCCAAGGATTTAATACCTGAAACAGAAGCTTCACATTATTATTTGAAGTTGACAGCATTTAACAGCTCACTGAGAATTAATTAAAATGCAAGAGAAATTCTGTATTTGATTTTAGGCTATTTTTTCTTGTGAATAAATAATTTTAATCAGATGAATTTGTATTTAGCAGCAACTGAACCAAGAGAAAGTGGCAGATGGCCGTTTTTCGAAGCACAAATTTATCTGAGAAGGTATCAAACTCTTCTGCATTTACCTAAGTTTGAGAATCTGTTGGAGTTAATTGAAGGATTTCGTTTATTTATGAGGTACATTTGTTTCTTTTGATAAGTTAGGGTACTGTGTTGTAAATATCAGAACATATGATTCATGCACTAGTTTTGCTCCAGTTTGATTTTCGGTAATTTCTCGAACTAGTAGTGTTAATATTTTATAAACGATCAAAATCGTTTTTATTTTATATGTCTCGAAATTCCAATAACTGTCAAAAAAATTACAGCTTAGCTTTTGCTATCCCTACACTTTTATTTAACTTAATAAATTGAATACTTGAAATCGTGAAGACCTACAGAAGGGGTGGTGGCCTATTGGTCATGTACTTGATAGAACGCTCAAATTCTAGTCGGCCTGGATGCATCAAGGGTGTCCGTAGTGACCTTTATACATGAAAACTTTATGTTTTAGCATCCGCCCATTAAAAACCCACCCTTTCAACCTCCAAATCTATTCTAAATCCTAATCGTTCAGAATGTCCCCGACATCAATGAGAATGACAAAACAGATGGCATAATTGCCACCAGACTTTGTGACGCTAAAACTCGATCGAAATTACGGTCCATCTGTCCGTCTCAGATTGCCAGGTTTTCCAAACATTTAAATAAAGAAAAACATTGTAAAAAAGCATTGCTAGCTGCATTCACTCTGTGAGCAGGTCCAGCCATGCACGTCAATGGTTGGATTATGAGTTTGAATCCTTAGCAAAGATAGTATCGATTGATACAAATACTTATCCAACTAGCTAGTTAGTTTACATACTATAATATTGTTTTGGAATCTGGCGCATATGGGCTCTTTCTGAATTTCATTCGGTACTTACATCTATCCGCAGCTTGCTTTCTTTTTTGCATCTAGGCTGGTTCTTTGAGTGTTTTATTCTAAGGTGATTTTCTTGATTTTTGCTCAATCCTTGCTGAGTTCTGGTTTCTGCCTATCATTACAGCAACTCTTTCTATTCATATTTCCTTGTCAACAATTCCTTACTCTTGGCGACAAAATGGGATATGTGAGCACGGGATTAAAAGAGAGCGAAATACAGCGTTCCGTTAAGAAAACCAAGTAGGAGAAAGCAGAACCAAAGTGTGAGTTGTTCGGATCCGGATCTCATACAGCCTACAGCCAAATGCAGCGTTTATTCAAATTTTAAATTTTAAAATTTACTCGTAAAACGACGTACTTTTGGTCTGAAATATATCAAAACGATGTTGTTTTACTAAATTTAAAATTATTGAACCCTTTATAAAACTATGTAGTTTTGATCTCATTAACTCAAAATTACGTCATTTAACTTTTGGATGTAAAGTGTTGTACACTACACGTATCTCAATCCGAGTTGTTCACCATCTTTTACATCGGTCACTTTAACTATCAGCTAGCCTTCCATCTTTGCAGGAAGAATATGAACGGAAAGACAAACTACGGCTGCTGATTTTCGCTCATATACATATCATCGTGATTGCATCAAAAACAGTGGCTCGGGCATAAGAAAACTGCAAGTCTGAAGTAGTTGTAGCTAGACGCTTGAAAGATTAATTTATTTGGGAATCAGGCATTGGTTTCGTTTGTTCCGACTAGTTTCTGTTGGAATATTAGTGACTAACAAACAAACTGAGAAGTTAATTAAGCAAGTGAACCGGATGCAAACTGACTTCAAACTAAACAAGCAATTCTAGCAGCAATTTACTAGCAGAATAACAACAAAAACACAAATAGTTTTAAACCAGATTAGTCTCACTAAACCAAAGCAAACGTACAAAGATATGATATAACACAGCAAACAATATCATACAATACACGGAACAAGTTATAAATTAACAGTTTAAATACATACAAATTGATTAACAGTAATCAAATCTAAGTGACAGTGTCTGCACTTCATGCATTAAACAAACAATAACGTTTAAAATACAAACTCAAACCATTAGCATGACGGATTCAATCAACAGAATGTTAAAAACATGAAACCATTAATAATAAATCTACTCTTTCAGTAAACACAGTGATACCGCTTCTTCATGCAATTGATTTTTCAACAAGTAATTGACTTTTCAACATGCAATTAATCAGTAGATAATCAAAGTGATGGAAACATTAGAACAAACATCAGAAGCAATTCAATGCAATTTATAACAACAAATACAATACCAGACTGAATGGATTCAGAATTGAGTCGAGGCACGCTTGACGCTTTCCATAAAGGTTGATTGCCTTCCCACGAGTGCTAGATTCACAGACAACACCTTCCCAGGATACAACGACACCAGAGTTTACCTTTACACTTTAGCCGACTCTCGAAACGAAAACGATCTTCAGCTTACACCACAAACACACACCAAACACGTACTGCAAGAAATTGTTTTCTTTCTTGTACATCAGATGATGAAGAAACTACAATTTATGAGTCTGGAGATTATCGTTCTCCCAAAACCGCCAACTCTTCAAACTGTTCCTTATCCGCTTAACTGCAGATATGTGAATATGACTAAGTCATATTGTTACGTTGATCAAATATTTGGGCCCAATAAAACGCAAATAATTAAACACTTAATACTAGTGATTAAAATAATATGTCCCATGCATATATTTAATCCATTAATATTTAGATGTTGACGTATGATTACTAAATCTCAAATAACCTTGCAAGAATTTCAATATTGAGATATAATTCGATTTGACTTAGGAAATTTTCTTCACTTAGGAAATACAAAATTTCCAACAGAATTGATTGTACAGGTTTAGCTCCTTGTGCTCCAGACAACGGACGGACTCTTTTGTGCATAGCTTGCTTCATTTGGAAGGGTAGCTCCTGCATGGCTTCCTCAGTTGGGGGACAGGAAATTAGGAGTGGAAGAGAGGAGTTTGTTGTTGGGTTGATTAGAAAATGTAATAAACTTTGTACAGAAACATTGACAGAACATCATTATATTATCATACCTTGTTTTTATGAGAATAACTGTCTTCGTGGAACGTTGTCTTTTTTGTTGGAACCTTTACTCTTACTTTTTGTTTCTAAAAATGGAAGTCTCTCATCCATCTGGATTTGGTACTTTTTCTCTTGATACATATGTTTCGATCAAAAGACTACCAACCTCTTACGAAATTCAATTATGCAAATGCAGTTTGTATTTGTAAATTTGAAATGACCCACTCAAATGTAAAAAACTATTTCACAATGCACATCTTTGCATGTATGCTTTGTCCTCGAGGACTAGGAACAAACTCCACTACTGCACTTGAAAAAACCAACGACATTTACCATCATAATTGGGATTTCCCCATTCCTTTGCATAAGGCCTCAAGTAGTTCTTGTCAGGCAGCACTAAACTTTCACTTTGGGGTCTGTTGATGAATGTGAACTTGTTCCATCAGTCCTCTCAATTTGCCTGTCACAAACAAGGTTAATGAAAAATATAAAAAAGGAGCATAGTCATTGGATTCAAAAACATTCAACATTTAACAATTGTATGTGCTCACCTCCAAAACTTAAGCTGCATTTGATGAAAGAAGATCCATCACTTTCCCAACAGCCACAGTTTTTCCTGTACACCCAACGCCATGAGTGCACAAAAACGTAAAGGGAATAGAGGCACCATGATTATTCAACAACAGACTTCTATGCATATGTCACTGTACCTTCTGTCCTCAGAGTGAATCTACCAAGTTGCGGAAAGTCAGAAAACTTCTCCACACAAATCAGATTATTCACCTAGTGCAGTGTGGAAGAAATTGTGTTAATCAACAAAGAATAAAGAGTGTGGTATTGAAACACGTTGCAAAGTAACAAAAACCTGAATGCGGCAAACAACAATGGCACCATTCTTAACAAATAAGACTTTTTTCTTCATAGGTTTTTTTGTTTTCAAATCTATTTGCTGCAAAAGCTCAACAATCTCACACTCTTCAACCACAGAATGGATATGCAAAACAGCTTTATACCCAGCAGTAAAGATTGCCTGACACAAAAAATAAACATTAAAAAAGTAAACACATGCGTTTGTAATATCCATGTAAATCTACTGAGTAGATAAGTTACATTGTCCAACAACTCTAATATTTGCAATTGAGCAGTGAACTCTGAAACGGCTGATATTGGTTTGGCTGCAAGACAAAAGGCCAGGGAAAGATTTGAATTAGAGAAATTTAGTTAATCAATGAACCAAAACAAGGTAAACCCAGCCAGACTTATCATAATTCATAAGTTAAGGCAGCAAGCAGCAAGCAGCAAGCAGCAAGCAGCAAGCAGCAAGCAGCAAGCAGCAAGCAGCAAGCAGCAAGCAGCAAGCAGCAAGCAGCAAGCAGCAAGCAGCAAGCAGCAAGCAGCAAGCAGCAAGCAGCAAGCAGCAAGCAGCAAGCAGCAAGCAGCAAGCAGCAAGCAGCAAGCAGCAAGCAGCAAGCAGCAAGCAGCAAGCAGCAAGCAGCAAGCAGCAAGCAGCAAGCAGCAAGCAGAAACTGTTTTCCAGCAAAAGCAAAAAACGCGAACAATCGCACCAAAACATCCAGCACGTAAGGAACTAAGAACTAACAACAAATCTTACCGACACTACAAAGGACAAAACCAGATAATATATCCTCTTCCTCAACCCCAGATAATCGAACCCTCAAATTTTCACCAGGTCCTGCAGTAGTTGTTTTGTCTTCATCACAGAAAATTGCAAGAACTTTCACATGAGCCTGGTTGCAGAAAACAACTTATCACCCAAATCACATAAAATATGATCTGTTACCAACATCTCTAGGAGACAATACTCAAACAAAAACCATAATAATATAGAAGACAGTATATTTTGAAGTAAATTGACGCAAACGAACCTTGTTTGGCATAATTATTAAGCTGTCACCCTCACTGACGCTACCTGATTCAACTTTCCCCATGACAACAGTTCCCATATCCTTGAATTTGTCAATAATTGGGAGCCTACATACAAGTGAAACACATTTTCTTTAAATCCCCAGGTGAAAGTAGATTGGAAAATGGATCACACGAAGATTACAAAGTATCACAGTCAAAGGTTTGATGGATGAATTAGTAGGTGCGAGTTACAGTATACATTACCTGAATGGGCCATTAGGGTCTCGCAGAGGAACCTCAATGGCATCAAGAGCTTCAAAAAGGCACGGTCCATTCCACCACGGGCATACCTTTTTGTCCACTCTGTTCTTCATGTTTGTTCCAACCAGACCAGATATTGGAAGAAACAAGACATCTGAGTAACGAATAACTTCAATTAATACCATAATAGCACATCTTTTGAAAAATATGCTCCCATGTTCAACACTTCAACCTATCTATTCGGCCCACAACTGATGTGTAAACCATAGAAATATAGTGAAACTTCTCTAATACTGGAATTTGGTTTATTTTTCAAAGTAATGTAACAGGCTCATTTCAACCTTTGAAAATAATCTATGCAGGAATACTGTTAAGTAGAACGGACCACAAAACATGAATATAGTTGACCAAGAAATGAGGGAACACCTAGCCTACCAGGACATAATAAGATCTCTTTGAGAGTAACAGACGAATCAGATGCGTAAATCAAATTTTCAGTTCATTAGAGTGCAGAGCTTTATTACCTTTTTTGACATTGTAACCTGAAGATCTCAAAAATGGTACCATCTTTGATTCAATCTCATCATACCTAGAAGGGAATGAAATTTACTTGAATATTTTTTCATATTTGAATGAGCAAATAAAGTAATAACAAATTGTGTCACCTATCCTTAGACCAATTAACTGTAGGATCATCCATCTTATTGACAACAACCAACAGTTTTGAAACCCCCAAAGTTTTGGCAAGCTGAACATGTTCACGAGTTTGTCCACCTCTTTCGTAACCAGTTTCAAATTCACCTTTACGAGCTGAAATGACCTGAAATAAGGTCAAATAGCATTCATGAAACTCAAAACTACCTTCTGATCACGATTCACGACAGCATTTATAAAAACATTCTGACAGTGACTAAGATCTAAAATTAACCAAAAAATATTTTATTTCAAAATCATACTCACCAGCACACCTATATCAGCCTGAGATGCGCCACTGATCATGTTGGGGACATAACTTTTATGACCCTGCAAATTAAACAACTTATTCACTAAGAAACTCATCCAATACAGACAAGAGGATCTAATAATGGCACAGTCAATGTCACTGGTGGTAACAAATCCAACTGATGCGGATTTGTTCATCTTGTTGGATACATTACAAAGAGTACCCATCAGGACTGCAGATAGTGCAGAATATCAATAAAATGGGAAAGATAATACACGAGGCATATGAGCAAGTAAAAACACATTTTAACTGCCTCAGAGTCTCCGACATACAACTCGAATTAAAAAGTCATGTCACTTCTATTCTTGGCCATACACAATATAAAAATGTGAACCATGAGTCACACTCACCGGAGCATCCAAAATTGTAAATCTGGTAGTCTCTGTCTCAAAATATGCCCTCCCAACTTCAACAGTTTTTCCCTGCAACAATCAGTTATAAGTTGTAGATACATAACATGATAGTTGAGAAAAATATCCAGCGATGCTAGGCATTTCCTGGGCTTACCTTTACTCTCTCTTCCTCATTAGTGTCCATAATATAAGCCATATACCTACAATATTGTTTGATAATGCCAAATCAAATATCTAATCTTGATAAATTTATAATATAATTTTACTAATTACAGTACACTTTAGGATGCATATCAAAAATAGCATCTAAAACTTATTCAAGAAAAATATTCATCTTCACCAGCTCTCTCGACTTTTATCCTTTGCCTCTTTTTCATACTTCTGGATAGTACGATCGTCTACCTGGCCACTAAGAAATAATATTTGCCCACCAGTGGTTGATTTGCCAGCATCTGCACAAAAGAAATTTTCGTATTGAGATGTTATGTAACTATTACTAAACCTTGGCATGAAGAAAATTGTGTTGAGCACAAATAAGGCCTGCTATAATATACACAGAAGATATGAGCTTGAAGTGATAACTGAGATATAAACTATCCATTTCATGTGTCCTGGCATAAATAATTAATGCATCAATAATTATGCGTTGTGCTTTCAAACACTAATGAAGAAAACTGTGCTCTTGGCACCAAGAAAAAAACAAACTAGATGCAAACAGAAAATAGTTTTGTAAATTCGATGTGTGACAGACACATGCGATACAATAGTTGATTAGACTTTGGATATCATTAAATAATTAATTTCCTATCACAATTAAGCATTTATTTTAGATCTCAATTTAAGTTGAAATTACTTACCAACATGACCAATGAATACAACATTCAGGTGTCGCTTCTTAATCTCTTCTACCTTCTCCACAGGTTTCACAACTTCTGGAACTACAAAATGTAGTATTATAAGATAAACCAAGGTCAAAAATCAAAATTACATAACTGAACATACCAGAGTCTAAAGTATATAGGGTACGCATTAATTGTCAACAGAAGTACAATACTAACTTTACTATATGTTAACAAAATGGAAAACTAAACAGGAGATACAAGTTACCTTTTTTCTCTGCACTAGCAGGTACCGATGCATCTTTTACTTCTTTCGTATCTGATACAGAATATAAAAAAGCTCATCCAAATGATAAAAATGAGTTTCAAAAGACTTGCACTTAATTAGCCTGGCATGTTTAAAGAATGCCTTTATTCAAGAAACTAGAATATACTACATAGGAACAAAAAGAGATTGCTCAATAACTAGAGATGTTAAGCAAACCAACAAGTTTAGACTTAAATGCCAGCATCCATAAGGAGATGAGCGGCAACCCTTAAATGACCCGATTGAAATAAAAGAAAAGAAGTATGGTATGGCAGGGGTTAAGGAAAATTCCCAACCTTCATCCATCTTATCAACAGAATCAGCTTCTTCTGGTTTGGCATCATCAGTGAGAACTCCATTGCTCCTCTCATCATCTGTGAAATATTTAATAAAAATGAAACCCCCGAAAGAAGCATTCCCTCATTGAAAAAATTACAGATCATACAATAAAACAACAACATATCTACTCACCTGCTGAATCTAGCTGGAGCGAGCGTATATCCTCCTCAATGTCTGCAACGAAATAAAAAAACAACTTAATCAAGCAATTGTAAACACAGAAGAAGAAAAAACAAAAATTATACCAAACAAGTATGAAAACTTTACAATTGAAACATGATTCAAAACCCTCAAATTATAGAAAGATGTCATGCCCTATAAAAACAAGCTTCGATCAAACAAGGTGACAACTAAAAACCGACGAATCAGTCTCAATATCAATTTTACACAGGATCGACGCCGTCAACACCTTCCAAACAATCCACATAGATCCACAAAAACCCTAAGCGGAAATTCGAACAAAAAATTCACCAGTCAGCGGAATTGTCCCCTTACCCATAGATGAAGATTGAAATCGAGCTCCGCCTGCTGTCGACCTCCCGATTATAAGATACCGACGAAGTAAGATTACGGCGAGTCCAAAATGCCGATGAGTCTTTTCGCTAATTTGCTTCCGTTTCACTTTAATGTATATTGGGCTGGCTACTTATCGGCCCAGAAGTTCGATGGATTTTCCTACGGGCCAGTATTATTTTGTAGGGTTTCTACATTTTGGTTCAATGTTTCAGCTTATAACTTATTTATGTTATAAAATGACTACGACTAAATTATTCATTTTTTGATAAGAAGTTTCAATTGGTATAATTATTTTGACAATTCATACATACTAATCATCGATTCTACTCAATTAAAGTTTTGATCATAATTGACGCTTTAACTCAAATCTCAATGCACAAATGACTGTTTTTAAATTGTGTTCTAGCGAAATGCACAAATACAAATGAAATTGTACAAATAGACTAACCAAAAATGGAGAAAGTTCAAATATAAATGCACAATGTGTAGCAATGTGTAAAAGGCTACACATTCTGTAATGTGTATTTATGTTTGAACTATCTGCACTTTTTATTAGTCCAATTTAACAATTCAATGTTCATTTATTCACTACACTAAAAGATAAAATTTTAATAAGACTATTTGTGGATCGTTGGATCAAAACGATCCAACGTTTCAGATATGAGATCTTAGGGGTTGCACGCTATGACGTGGGTCGTAAATGATCATATGACTTGTAGTATATGCTACTATGTTTTGTGAGAGTAACACTCATTTACGATCCCTCATTAACACTATGAACTCTGCGACCCACCTGTCCGACCGTTGGATCAAACTTTTTTAATTTTTATCATTTTGTGCAGATAGTTTGTCGTGTAGCGATATGCATAAACGCAAATGAAAAGTCCATATAGTTAGTCTAAAAGTGCAAATACCAAAAACTCAAAATGTACATGTGCATTGTAGTCGTAAAGGAACTGAACCCTGTTTTGTGATGCTTATAAGCGATTGTAACAATATTGTACTAAAAAACTTGTTGGCAAGGTGTAAAAAAGAAGCACGGATACAGAGAGTAGCAGTTCTCGCTAATAGCAATGACAAGATAGTTCGCGAGTTCTCTTGGAGTGAAAGTATGAATCTCTAAGCTGGGAATTTATGATCGAAATTTCAATCAAGTTTTGTTTGTTATCTAAATCATCACATTTAGAAAGATTTGAGTTTTTATAAAGATAGAGATATCTTTATTAACCCTAATCTACCGCGTATAAATAAAGAGAGAGGTGGATCAAAAAAGTACGGTTTTGAAGAGAACAGTGATTGTTATCAATATTTTGGTGATTAAGGTTGTGTCCGAAAGCTGAGTTTTACAAGCATATTTTGGACGAAGTCCAGTTTGATGTAGATCTAAAGCGAATCAGGTTGATGCAATAGATCGAGCTTATGTTTATGTCTATATTTTAGTGTTGAATGCCAGTCGTACAAGAGAGAACGATAGATCGGTAGGTAGACTGATCTGGTGGTTAACTGTCAAGATGTCGGTACTTGCGGAGGAGTTTGTAAGGCGTTAACTTGAGTTTGGAGTAGTAGAAGGTCACAAACTAAACCTTGAAGAAGGTGACTCGAATTACTAGATTGCGTGTCTTTAATATTTCTTTTTAAACACTAATCAACTAAATAACTAATCCAAAAAAAATATTTGCTTAAGGTAACCAACCAGTCATATATATTACATCAAAATCTTTAGCAACTAGAATGCTCGATTCCAGTATCAAAAAATGAACCAAATTGATAAAAATATATTTCATCATTTGGCCCCGAAAGGGGTGGTCACGAGTGGGTTTGTGGACAACACTAACACACATATTAAACACTTTAAATATGAAATTCCTTAATTCGATCGAGTCTGTAACATTTTGATGGTGTGATCGTACTTGGTTGACGTGATTTGCAGGCAGGCTTGTGCTCAACCATGGGGTTGCAGGCTTGTGCTCAACCATGAGTTTGCAGACTTGTGCTAAACCATGAGTTTACTCGATGCACACTCAAATAACAACGATTGGGGTTTCCATTCCAAAAAAATGCATCATTTGATAAACCATATGTTATTAAATGAAAAACCAGATATATTTCACTTTGGTTAAGTTATAATCGGTGTATATTTTTAATGTTGAATACACATCGAGAGTGTCAGATGATCGATAATTAATAAAATTTTCTTTTAAACAGTTTGCAAATACGAAAGGGAGAAGATGTAATCAAGTTTAAAATCAATGGATATATAGTCCAATGAATCTAATCAAAGATTTACAAAACACATATAACGAAACAGAAGAATCTTTAAGAACTTCTGAAAACATGTTTTACTGGACGAGCTGGTGCTCTGGGTATCAATGATTAGGCCTATTGATTGTGAGCTGTGCTCTGGGTGCTTTCGTAAAACATCAAAATAAATTTGCAAATAAAATTGAGATTCAAGCATACATCTTCTACCAAATTACTTGCATGAAATTGATCTACTAATCATTATAAAACAAATGCAAATACCATAGAAGTTTTTTGTCCAAGAACCCCAATTTAAAGATTGATTAAAGCGTACTCCCTCGCCTCATTTTTGTGATCATGAGTTAATTGTTCAAAAAAAATTAGTAAGAAAGTTAAATGTTTGATTTAAGGATAGTTTAAGAGGAATAAATAACTTTAGTGAAAAACATATTTCAAACTGTCGGTTTAGATTAATATAGCGTTGAAAATTAAATTAAATTTTAATTAAAATTAAAATGAATTACTAGTAAAAAACACGGACGACTGAAGAGTGACGCTTATCAATATTAACTGTTATATTGATAAAAATCAAAGATTGAGATATCTCATATTAATATATTTGTAATATCTAAATCTTTCAATGTGATTAGTATACATCAATTATCAATTCTTAACGAAACTCTATAACAAACTCTCAAATTCATCCCCTTTCTCTCCCGACCCTCACTCTCTCTCTATCCCCTCCGCCGGCGACACCTTCATCCACTGACCATCTCCGTCTCTTGTGCAGATTGGAGGTTTTGGTTCAGTGCATGTTTTAAGGTGCCCAAGGTGCGGAGGTGCCGGGAGGTTGGCGTTGTGGCGGCGGCTGCGACTGGTGGTTCTGTGCTTTTGTTCTCACGGCTCACACGATCGGCTGGTTCCCCCTTTGATTTTTCACCGCCTTCGTTGTGTCGCCGGTGAGCTTTTGTGCTCGCCGTCTCCTACGGCTGAGTTTTTTGTTGTTTTTATGTTGTGGTGTTGCTGGTTTTTGTGTTGCGGTGGCCAGCTCTGGCTGGCTTTTGTTTTGGTTGGGTTGCGGCGGCGATGGTGGCGGTTGGGTTGTCTGGATGGTGATGGTGGATGCGCTGCTCTTTTGTGGTGGTTTGTGGTGTTTTTTTGGTTCCCTGTTTTTTAGGTCCCCTGTTTTCGCGAGATGCTGTTCTTCGCGAGCTTGTTTTTTGGTTTTTTGGTTGTCTGCTGCCATGCCGGTCGTCTGTTTTCCTCTGATGGCAGCTGCTGTATTTTGGTCGCTCCGTTCGCAAGTGGTTGGTGGCGGTTGCCTGCTGGCCGTTGCTCAGTGACTGGTAGCCGTCTTACTGCTTTCCTGCGCGTACTGTCTGTTCCCTTTCTGGAGTTCGTTTCGACGGTTGTTGGCGCCATCGCCGTCGCCCGTCGCCTGCTGCTTGCGGTCCCTTGGGGTCTGCTTCGTGGCTCCTTCCTATGGTGCCACGTCTCCCCTCACCCGTCAAGCTGTCTCACTTTTGACGCGGTTTCCTTTGCTGCCGACACGTGCCACTTGAACATTTCCATGGTCGGCAATTTTTGAGTCAGCTGTCTGCACCCTCCAGCCACATGCTTCCTTGCATAGATTCATCATATTTGCTTCCACGTGGCAAGTTATTCCATGTTTTAGCAATTTGTTACAACGGGGTGTTTTGATCCTTTAGCTGACCTGAACATGTCAAGCCAAGCCGGCTATTCTGGAAAGTTGGGTTCTGAGATATTTCTCTAAATATTCATGCTGATATCCGTTATTTACCACAGACTTCTTAGAGCTACGGTATTTCTAGAATGGTCATCTACAGAGTGCTCATACTCTCGTACTTCTGTCACTGGTGCTAGTCGCTGGCACGTGCTATCTGCATGCTGATGCTGATGCACACGAAAGGCGAAAGAGCAATCATGGAGCCGGATGAACAAATTCGCTATTCCACTGTTTTTTTCATATTATTTGTAATCTTGCTCTGTGTTTTGTTTCGTTCCTGAGGTTTTTCCTCAGTGTTTTTCAGTTCAGTTTTGTACTGAGCAAGTAATATCAAAAAAAAAAAAAAAAAAAAAACAAACTCTCAAATTCAAACAATTTCATTACAAATATTATCGCATTCCCCATATTTATATTTTCTATTTTAAATAAAATATATTTATTTATTACATTGATTTTGACTTTCTCTCACCACTCGACTGAAATCAAATGGACCCGTTAGGCTTCAACCCTGCTTTCCCTTTTCCGGTTCCGACCACCGCCGACATCAACCTACAGCTTCAACCTCCGACTATCCCCGACCTCCACCACTCACAGAATCCCGAGGTCCCACTCCCTGTTTCCTGCCTCTTTTTTCTCGAACCCTAATTTTTAGGTTTATTCCATTTACATTTTTTTTATTTTGTCAGATGAACAAAGAAGCTAATGCTGTGTCGAAAGACCAGCCTGCTCCTGCCGGTCATTCTTCTCACAGGAAGCGTGGTCGCCCTAGGAAGCTCAAGCCGACCACAGAGCCTAACTTTGAACCTGCTCCTGTTCAGGTTGAGTCTGCTGTCAGCAACGGTGCTACAGTTGAAGAGGTTTCTGAGGCGTTGCCGGAGAAAAGAGCAGCGCGTCCTGTGAAGCGATTTGGGTCTGAGATTGTGCACAGGGATGTGGCAGTGAAGAAGAAAAAGGGTGTTTTGATGAGAGGTCCGTTGGGATATCCTAAGAGGGGTCCCGGCAGGCCTCCTAAGTCTAGGCCCGTGGCTGGTGTGTTTAATGCTCTTGTTGATACGTCTGCTGTTGCTGGGGTGAAAAGGAGAGGGAGGCCGAAGAGATCAGTGTCTGATAAACTGGAAGAGGCGGTGCCGAAAAATATTGGTTGGCATAATAAGAAAGTAAGAATCAGCTTAGTTCAGTTAGCTGTTGTGTTTTTTGTTTTGAACATAATAACTCCAATGGATGCTAGATAACTAGGTATTGTATGGTTTTTAATATATGGATATTATTTGATGGTTCTCATTGTTTGTTACTGCTGAATGTAAGGTGGAATCTCGAGTTTTGGGGCCGGCTGATCCACAATGGATGGTGGACTATGCTCATGTCAGAGCAAAAATTGATCATGTTGTAAGTTCTAGCTTTCAATTTTGTGTGTGCTGCTTTCTGTTTAAACTGTTTGCAATATTAGCTTTGGAGTTAGTTTTATCATTTATAAAAGACAACGGTTTTTGTTTGTAACTCCCTCTTAAAATTTAAACAGTAATAGTTTTTTGTGTTCGGTTTCAACGGAATGGCTTAATGTGGTATAATGAAAACGTATTAATACCAGTACGCATATGTTTGAAGTTGTCCAGATGGTTCTGTAAATAAAACTTTGATAATATGTAGTAGTAGCAGTAACTTGGAAACTGAACTAGACCTGTTAATGCCCGTCTAGTTGATGTGTTGCAGTATATTATCTGCTCAACGATTCATTTATGTGTAGTTTATGTCATATTGTTTGATGTGGTGTCGGATGAGGATGACAGCATACATATGTCAAGGGAAGATTGTGTTTTATAATTAGTATTCAATTGATAAGAATTTCATTTGGCCAGAATTCAAAATCCTTAGCAAAGTTCTCCTTAGCACCCAACATATTGTTGGGTTGGTTGCCAATTTCATTTCCCAGTGTTTGTCAATAGAAATATTTTTTATCCGGAACAGTCAGCCATTGATCCCTAATTTAGTAATCAGATGGTTTTCTTCTTATTTTGCATTGAAGATTTAGAATGCTTGCATGTCATCAAAATTGTTATGTAATTTTGTGCTCGTGTGTCTGTTACAATCCCACATTTGTATATGGATTGTAACAGTGTCACTGAATGCTTAACGGATATTTTGGCCCTAGAAGATTTTCCATTTTCATCTTTGGCTCAATGTTTATTGAACTATGTTGAAGTAGTTATTAGAGTCATTTTCTTTTACTGTATTTACCATGTGCTATAAAATAAGTTGAAAAAATTATCAGTTAAATGATTTATTGATGAAAAGGAAGTACACGTTGGCTTGTAATAATATCCTCGTGCTGTATGTCCCCCCTTTTCTCAAACTGTTTAAAACATTTATTTAAATTTATTATTCACCATTAATTTGCTTAAGTGTATTGATATTTTATGACGATTTGCAGCAATCCAGAATGAGAAAAGCTATTGGGGTCATCAAGACTCACTTGATGAATCAGATCATAACCAATGGTCATATTGGCACAGCGTTGCAGGAGCTAGATCAACTCTCAACCATGGATGTTATGGCTGTTTCACTTGGTGGCTTAGTTGAAGAGCCAGAAGCACACGCAGAGACACAATTCTTTTGAATCAGTTGAATTTAGAAACACACCACCGCAGGATCATATTACGAGCATCAGTTAGAAGTCTGAGTGGATTAACTGCTCAGTTATTTAATTTGTAGAAAACTCTGAGAAAGTCTGCAACAACAAATAGTAGAGATGATGTCTCATATGGTTAAAATGTTATAGCTCATTTTGATGTACAATGTCAAGGTTGTTATCGAACTTAGAATTGAAAATTCCTGTCTATGAAAGATGTTAATTTTGCACTTATTCATTTCTTGCTGCTGCTGATTAACTTTATTTTAATCCGTTGTAGTTGTACTAATAATTATGTGGAGATTGCATCATGTAGATTCATCTATTTTGCATTCGTTAATTGCATTTTATTAATGCACGAGATTGCGTTATCACATTAAAGAGACGTGTGAATTGCACGTGACATTGTACATGACAAATGCAATGACGTGATACAATCTCATGCATTGATAAATACAATCTCAAAGTGGGATCCATCAAAATAGATGAATTCTCATGATACAACTTTTGTGTACTCAAATGAACTACTCTAAGTTATGGTTCGGTCTAGAAAATTTAGGGTCAGGTACGGAACATAATACAAATTCGTTATATATAAAAAAATTAAGTTCTAGGAGGACATTAAGTATTTGTGAGAAGGTAGGACGAAATCTCAACCATTGATTTGATTAATCTGATGGTTGAGATTAAAGTTAGTTTTTATTAAAGTTGCCGGTTGGATTTGTAAAAAGCACAGGACGATTGAATTTGAAAGTTTTTTACTTTTAATCTCATCCGTTGGATGATTAGAAATCAATGATTGAGATCATTTCTTACGGTCTCATAAATATTTGATTGTCCTCCTAAATCTTTATTCATATATAAAATAATAAAATATTTATAAAACATTATTGAAAAAAGAAATATAGGAAATTGATCAAAAGGAGTGCACATATTTTCGTGGGACAGTAGGACATCATTTTAACCGTTGGTTTCTATTCATCCAAGGTTAATATAGATAATTGCAATCTCAACCGTTTGTATTTTTTGCAAATCCGACTGCCATATTTAATTAAAAACTAAATTAAATCTCAACCGTCGGATTAATCAAATCAACGATTGGGATTAAGTCCTTATACCTTACAAAAGCATACTATTCTCTTGATCACCTAGAAATATATTGATATAAATTAATAATTTTTACAAAAAACGTTACCAAAAATGGAAAAAATTAAATACAATGTATATATATATTTATAAAAAAATATTCAAAATTTTAAAATTAATTTTTGAAACTCAAAATTAAATAAATTGCAGTTTACGGTCCAATTCACACCACACAATAATTGGACCGGTCCAATGATCTGGTTCACGACCCTCATTTTTAAAAAATTACGGTCTATCAGTTTGAACCCGGACTATAGTATTTCGGTCTGGTCCGATTGTGCATCCCAAACAACAAACGGAAGGAAAAACTCTTAAACACAATATTTTTTTGGCTATTTCATTTGCTTTATTTGTTTGATATTAATTTACAAATGAATAACGACTATTTATATTAAATACTTATCCAATCGAATTTTTCAGTCAGAACTGTGCCCACGTTTCTATTATTTTCATTTTCCCTTGGAGCATCTCACTTGTAAAAAGACTTCATTATTTGTCACATTTCAATCGATTTTCTATTACTCACATTAAGATAGTCATTAATCTGATTATTTTTCACAATTGGATGGTCTCTCACTCTTTAATTCACTCTAGCTATATCGATACCATTTTCTCAACTCATATATATCATATCATTAATATCATTATACATGTTTGTAATGATCTTGAGTGTAATGAGAGAAAACTGTTGGACCACCTTAAGACTTATGTCTGTGTATATATGTTCCTGCTGTGTGTTTGTGAGTGAGAGTGTATCAGCAGACAGCAGCCCATTCTGTCCTCTTCACATCTCTTCTTCTGCACAAATCTCTCCTTTTGGTCACTCATCTCCTCTCACGGTTTCCATCTCTTCATCTCTCACTAACCACTTCCTTTTCTCCCCTCTCTACTTCCTCTCATTACAGTCAATTTCCCTTAGCTAAAAGCTCTGAGCTAACAGCTCAAGCCTCTATGTGGATGAGGGGTTTTACTAACCAAATCGGCAGCAGCAGCACCGCACCTGCAGATACCAATGCTAGTTGTGGTGCACTTGACATGTATGGTAACCCTATGAGCATGATCATGTCCCACCCACCTGATCACTCATTCAATGGGCGCAGGCTCCGTCCCCTCATTCCCAAACCCTCAACTTCCTCCACAATCCGGCCAGCTATTCCATCTTTCTTCAACCATGGAAGCAGTGACATCACCAGCAGTGACTTCTTTCCCCTCAGCCACCACATGAGTATACATATGCTCTTTATTTGTCTGCTCTCTCTATACATAAATAATTATTAATGAACTATTTCATGATGTATTGCAGCCATGTCTCAACCTCATCATCATCAAATGGGAGTTGTAGAGCAAGGAGGGAGAAGGGATCAGTTCAATGGACACCAGTCAGTTATGGCGAGTTCAAGGTGGAATCCAACTCCAGAGCAGCTAAGGGCTTTAGAGGAGCTGTACAGGCGTGGTACAAGGACACCTTCTGCTGTTCAGATTCAACACATTACTTCTCAGCTACGTAGATATGGAAAGATTGAAGGCAAGAATGTCTTCTACTGGTTCCAAAATCACAAGGCTAGAGAACGGCAGAAGCGTAGAAGACAACAGCTTGAAAACTCATCATCCCCAAATGATCAACAACAATCACAAGGTCATCATAATGAACATCAAACGAAGGAACCAGCACCAGGTAAATAGCACAACCATCCTGACCTCTGAGCATATTTGACATGTCAGTTCAGTCAAACAAGCTATAGCCCTAAACCTACTTGATAGTATACTGAGCCTACAGACTATAGCTAAGTTGGATATGCATTGAAACTGATGTGATGGAGTTTCATGGGAAAGAGTTGCAGAGAATAGGAGATGGGTCGTTGCGTCGTTCATTTTTAATTTTGTATATTCCATTTGCTGATTAGATGTAAAAATAAAGCTGAAATGTTTTGTATTTATTTTTGTCAACAGGGGAAGAGAGCAATCATAATGAGAACAAGGGCACCAGAACAGGATTTGAAATGGAGCAGACCAAACTCTGGACAGCACCCACAAACTGCAGTACACTTGCAGATCAGGTCTTAACTTGAATCTTTACTTTTCCAAATATAATAATATAAGCCCTCCACTTTAATCATGAAAGTTAAACAGAAACTTACACTTGTTAGATTATGAGTTAATCATTAATTGGATTTATGACTGCTTCCATGACAACCTCTTATGTGAAGTTAAACTTAAAACCCTAAACGATCAACTCATTAAAGTGAGAGCTACTCGAGTGTGCTGTGTGCATGGAAGCATGGATTTGAAGAAAGTAATTTTGTTTGTATATGTTTGTTGGGAAACGAAAAGGGTTTTTGATTTGTAAAAAGCTGCTGAGCTTCTTCCTTCCTGTCGGCTGTTTCAGCTCATTGTTCATGAATCGAAGCATACTTGTAAGCTTGTAGTAGCAGCAGCTCTGAGTGGGAGAAGTTTCATTGCATTTTGGGTATTTGTGCTTTTACTCACAATTATGTGACACTTCTCAAAGGATCCTATTATGAATGACCAATCTGCCCCTAAGCCCTAGTTCAGCAATTTTTATATTTTTTCTGTGTAAACTTTCCTGTCTTTGTTGGTTGAGTTAACAGAGTTATGAACCTTTTGTATGCAATTTAGTACAGTGATTTTGGAGTTTTGATTATATTTATATGCATTTTCTCTCTCAACTTTGATCAGGAATCGGTACATAAACCAGAAAAGGCAGCAGCAGAATGTGTGACAGGTGATGACTGGGTCCAAATCCAAGATCATCACGATTCATTGCAAATTATGTTTCAAGAAAGTGCTGAAGAACACAGGAGAAGGAGAACAAGCCTAAGCATTTTAGCTACAAATACCACTAGGGACAACACCCATCACTCTCCCACTACTCCGTTCACTAAACACACTACAATGATGAATGAAGCTTCTGAATATCAAGGTGATCAGGGTAATAATAAAGAAGGATCTTTAACCCTTGAGCTGTTCCCCCTAAGAAGTAATGGTGCAATGGAATTTATGAAGGTTGATGATGGCGAGGACGATAGCCAAGAGAAAGGAACTCATTTGTCGTCTTGCCAATTCTTTGAGTTTCTCCCACTGAAGAACAGTGCTGCCTATTAGTATGTGGTTCCTCATCATATCAACAGTAATATAGGGTTAGGGTTGAAAAATACCCATTTGGAAACAAAAAATATGAAATTTATGAAATTGCCTTCAGATTTTGTTATTTATTTTGAAATACATTGCGCTTAAATTATGGGTGTTGTCAGAAATGCAATAATTTGTTGTTTACGTTACATTTGATAAGATGAAAGAATGTGATGATGTGTGAAAGTTCCACAGTTGCCTCAAACTGCAATTAGACTATGTTAATGACTTAATGAAGGTGTTGGTTTGGAGAATTGGAGGGATTTCATCTCATGAATGAAGTTATGCATATGATATACACTGGCAATAGTCTCCTTCGAGTAATCTGAAGTGTGACTAAAATTAAAGGTTTGATGGAGACTGAGAGGGCAGATGATGTGAAATCAGGCCATGTGTGTATCTGCATCTGTCTAACTGGCTAGGCTTCCACAATGAGTGATAGAGATTGAGATGTGAGAGTTTGAAGTTGAAATATGGAAATCTAAATATGGAAGTTATTGATGTCTGGAGGATTGGAAAATGGAAGCATATGATGTTGAAATGACTTCAGGATTGGATGTGTAAGAAGTTGTATCAATTCAGGAACATAAGACACATTTAAAATAGATGACATTTATACTAAGCATTTAATGAAATGTTTTATCACACGTTGCTTATTCAACCCAGAAAAATAGCATGCAAACTAATGCAAGTTGATGATTTCCATAAAGATTGGCAAATAAGTTTAATCAAGAATGTCACTGATAGAATAAAAAATATGTACATATTGGAGGCGTTAGAAACAAGAGAAAATTGATAAAAATATATAAAAATTCAGGATCTACTACTTCGATGAGTTTGTGAGTGGGATCTGGATCCGGTGCATTGCGCAGCTATTTGCTGCAAGTTTCAAAACAACACCGTTTTGATATTTTTTTAATAATCCTGCATGGAGTCGCAGTAAAATGATATTGAAGCACTAGCTCTCAATCCCTAGAGTGAGAATGTGGTACATATTTTTCATGGATATTAATTGGTCAGTGATAGCAGAGAATTCTTATTGTTGTTGGTTGTGCTTTTCACAAACAACAATCACAGTTGTGAGGGAAAAAGAAGAGACTTTTGTCTTCACAGAAATCAAGAAGATATGGGAAATCGTATCTGAGAAACATAATGTAAAATGTAAATGAACTATCAATGAAAGAGGGAATTGGCGAATCAAAGCAATTTCAGCTCTGTCTCACCCCATTTTCGCTCATAAATTTCACCCGATACAAAGTTTAACTTCACAGAATAAACTGGTACAACTGGGACCGAGCTCTATTTTGATTTCCGTATGATTTATGTGAACCCTTGTTTGATTACAATATGTACATTTGTGTTGATGGGTTCACACTCATTATAGAAGCTGCAAGCTTAGATATTGAAATGTTGCTCGTACAACCCTAAATTTTAAAAAATCGTCACATAATGCAAGCCGTTACAATTGAAATGCTACTGTGTATCTTTAAAACTTTGTTTGTCTGTAATATTAAGTTGGTCAGTCGAGGAGAACAAACAAATTTTTGTGAGACAAGGAGTCATCATATCTACTATTAATTCAATTCATTGAGAGTGATAACTTTCAATATCATTCGACTCATAGTTTTTATAAATTCTTATCTTACTATTAATAAAGCGCAAGAACCCTTATTGTAGGTTATTTTTGAAGCACATTTCGGCTTCCAAAATTACCCCTGCAAATCACTTCAATTACCAAATTATAATTATCATATCATAGTTAATTTAGTTATATATATTTTAAATTAATAAAATTAAAATTATGTATCAAAAATATATGTGCATGAAGTACTATTAATTAATAAAATTAAAATTATGTATCAAAAATATATGTGCACAAAATTTTGTGCAGTAAAATACTATTTAAATATAAAGCATAAATACCTTTATTAACGATCACACGACTGAACTAGAACTTTACATTCCAAAACTACCCTTAATTCTCTCATTATTTATTAAACCATATTTTATATGATTCTAATAAATTTATTTAATTACTGAACACTACATATTTATATAGTTAAATTCAAAAGAGACGTTAAGTTTTTGTGAGATAGAAGGATTTAATCTTAAACATTGATTTTGATTTTGATAATATGACGGTTGAGATTAAAGTTGGTTTTGCATAGATCAGGCGGTTGGATTTCAAAAAAATCCTAGCGGTTGAGTTTGACAGTTTATTTAGAAATTATATCTCATCCGTTGAATTGTTAGTAATCGACGATCGCAATCGTATCTGTTACATTTATTTAGAAGTCATTCTTAAATTTTATTTCATATTTATATATCACTTAGCACAGATTTTCTGTGCAAGAAATACTGTACATATTTTAATTTCAAACGGGTGAATAAATCATCTAACTTAAATATTTTAAATTATAAAATTGATATATTCAACCCTGATTTTAAATTAAAATACTGATTTTCAAAGAAATTATAACCATTAAAATTTGAATGATTATGCAGCATTATAATTTATAAACCGTCAAACAAAAACAGTAAAGAGGATCAGTGATGGCACGTCGTTGAGTGCTGCAAATTTATCTCTTCTCCTCACTAGTATACTACCGTAAGTACGGGGTCGAATCCACAGGGAACGATGAAAAGTCGTCTTTCTCTGTAAAGTAAAGCAAGATTGGAGTTGTGAGTGTTTAAGCAATTAGAAAGAAAACAGAAAAGATCGCGTGAGCAGAGTGTGCGTGTGTCAACTGGCGCATTGAATAACAAGTAGTTTTAAACAAATATGAGAAGCTATCAGCCTATACTTATCCTTATGAACATATTCTTATCATCGATTTCTATTGATCTATGACTATCAGCCTATAATAATCCAAACACGTATTCCGGTCAGAGTTTACGCGATACTAATATTCAACCTAGTCTAACAACCACGAATCCGATTAAGGTAGTAATTATCTATTCTAGACGTTACTCCTAATCATTCACCTTCCAGTGCATCTGATTAGTTTAACAATAGAAAGTAAATTCTATAACTAAGTCTGTGGTTCAAGGCTTCACTTAATTATCTAATCTAACTATCATGCAATAAGCTTAGAATATTAATACTAAACAAGTCAAGCATTAAGAATAAAACCTCAAAACATAATGTTCACAAGTTAAAGCCAAAACTGATAAAGCAAGTTAGCAAGACATGCTTTTATTAAACATCTCAAAATCTATTTGTGAACAACAAGTAAATTCAGTAAAAACAAAGAAGAGCTTACAGAGTTTGTCAGTCTGCGCGCCGGCCTTCCGTTGTAAGTCAGTCTTCTGCGCGCGTCCGTCGGCAAATTGTTCGTCTCTGTGTAAGTGTGTATGCTGCTACTTAGCTATGGCTTTCTATTATACAAAAGTTTCTAGGGTTTCTAAGTTCAAATTTAGAAAGAGATAATCTTGAATTTCTATGTTTATCCCTAAAAACTCGCATAGGAAATATATTCTGCATTGCTGACATCATCTACCGCGTGATGACATCATCATCTACCGCGTGCTGACGTCATCATCTACGTGCATCTGGTCAAAACGACATAGTGTTCTGCATCTGGTCAGAAGCGTAATCTTATACAAAAAAATATACAAACAAGCGTAATGTAGAGGCAATAAAATATCATACGAATGTGCATTATCAATCAGTAAAAAATTATTGTTGTTATGATTAACATGGAGATGATGTCCTCCATGTTAGAAATATACAAAAGGAAAAGTTCAACCGATAAATATTTGTAAGATGATTAATATTAATCCAACGAAAGAGAATTAAACTAAAACAATCGTCAATTTCAACCGGCCGTATTTTTTGACAATCGAACAATTCAATCTAGTATTTTTAAATCAAGTTACACCGGTTGAAATTATCTTAACCGTCTATCCCTAAAACTTTTTGTCTCTCGTCCACAACCCTATTGATTAACGTGTAGGCAAGATTGTAGTGGTTGGAAGTTCAGCTAATCTCCCTATTAAGAATCCGAGAGTGGTGTTTGACGGTTTCTCCCAAACCGTCACCTCTCAACCGTCACCTCTCAAATCCTCCAACTGCATATTGACCTGATCTATTCTCATCTCTTCGATCGATCTTCAACAACCGGTTCGTCTCTCTCCGTTACGATTATCATTTACTGATTCGCAGTTAAACTTTTTTGATCGGTGTGTTTTTTGTGGCTGTGTTGATCCTGTTGGTTGGGTGTTTATGTTAATGATGACGAGATCCGTTTTTGGATCTGTGTTGCTTTGATTTGATTATGGAGTTGATTTCTGTGCTTGATTTTTGAGTTATCAAATTTATATTTTGATGGTGTCTGATTGCTGATCAAGTTGAGCTTTATGAATCTTAATTTATTCGTAATTTATCAGTTTAAGGTATGGTTTGTTTTGATTTGATTATAAATGTATTTGCTTTTTTGGATTGTTTACAGAAAAAATGGCAAAAAGTAGCTTCAAGGATGAACATGAAGTTGGTATGTTATGGCTTTTGGTTTCTTACTAATGACTAGAAAATAGATGTGCTAGACATGCCCTGAATATGTGTTGAATCTTATTTGTGATTATCTTTCAGAGAAAAGAACTGCAGAGGCTTCAAGGATTAGGGAGAAGTGCCCTGATAGAATTCCGGTGAGGATATGACATCATCCTAAAACCCGATATCACATATGTATCAAAACCTGTATATTCCCAAACGCTTACGCACAGTCTGAACTGTGCAGCGAGTACTAGTGTAACTAGTTAATTAGTGCACAATTTTGTACACAATTATAAAAAAACATAAATTATAGCACATTCAAAAGACCTCTTTGCGCTATATATATATATATGAACATATCATTCTCTTATAAATCTTACTGAAATGCCAATAATCTTTTTTCTAGGATGACCAAAAAAGTTATTCTCTTATTCTTCATTCCATGCCAAATTCTAATCGAGCATCCTTTGATATTTTTTCTTTCACCTTATAAAAACAAAAGTTGGAGATTGGAGGCTCAATTTTATATTGGTACACTCATTAGGGTGCTCTTTGTAGTCTGAAGAGTATGGTTAAAACAAAATGCAGGATTTAATAACGGTAGTCCCAACATATGAATATATTGGTATGAATGAATAATACGGAAAAGATATACATGAAAGGGACATGATAGCGAAGAAAGCAAAGCAGGAAGCAGCAATGGCATTACAGAGAAGAGCCTGTGTGAATTGTCTGTTTCTGAAAACATTGAGGAACTGTCTCTCAAAGGACAGTAAAGCAAAGAATTGTTACCAGCTGATCCATGCTCCAGCTCGTACAAGACAAATTAACTTTACATATAAGCAACTTCAGCAAGATAACATGTAAATAAATGGAGTATAAAAATAGAGTCGTGCAAAATCTGTACCTAGTTCCAATTGGTGTTCTATTGATTCTAATAAATTGGAGTATTTCAATATACGTGTGTCTCTCTCTAGCCTTGATTAGCTCCCCACCTGAATGCATGCAAGTTTATGAATCTCTCAATATCTGAGCCAACACAGAGAACAAAGCGAAAGTTGATGAAATTTGATTGTGTTTTTTATGTTTCCTAGATTTCTGAATAGGGATTATCAAGGCTAATTTTACATGATGTACTGTGTCAATGTTTGATGGATTGTTCATTGTACCGATTATCGTGTGCTCCATTCTCCCTGATGCCCAGAATGCCCTTCTCATATTTGTAAAGTATAATTGATTTTGTGTTGGGTTTTTTCTTGATTTGTAGAAAGATTCTCCCTATTCAATTAGTATAATTTTTTTAGATAAAATGTCAAACTACATCGCCCTTTAACATGGGTGTCACAAGCATATTGATAAAGAGAATGAGTGTAGCTGTGGCAGAGCTAGATCAGGTAGAGAGACATTTGAAACCCTGGCAAAAAACAAAAACCGAAAATTGACAAGACATTGAGATTCAAACATAGACAGGTATAAGAAGCAGAGAAATTAAAGCATTACCCTCCATGGTTAGTCAACGTAATTATCCATCAATGTCCACATCCCTTATCTTTGCATGTGATCTGACCTCCCTCTATCTCTCTCAACAGTTGTTTATTTCTAGTATTATGACCTCATCATTCTATCCCTTAATTGGTCTTTCTCTGTGTGTCAACCTAGCCCTAATTGACCTAGCAAGCTCGATGTGTCCTCCCTGTGGCTGTGGGTATGTAGCCTGTGTGCTACATGATAAGGCGGCCTGCGTTTATAATTAATTTATGACGGGGAACAGCTATGCTATGAAAATGAAACTACAAACCCTAGAAGGGTTTTAATTTTAATCATCTGGACGTACACATGAGACATGCATGGTGCAGGATTTCAGATTGAAGGATAATCATTCCTTATACGGGACTAGGCATGTTACGAGTTGTTAGAGTGGATAAAATTAAGGGGGTAAAATTGTCAAAAAGGTCATCGGTATGCACAAGCTTAGAAATGATTTGAGAAATATCATAATTATTACACTTAATTAGGTTCTCTCTCGTGAAATGGGGTATGAAATCTCTCTCAAAAGATGGATATGTTAGTATCCCAATTACACATCTAAAACACAATTACCTCATGCAGAATTGTATTGTAATAACCGTACTACTAAATGAAGCATAAATGTGCACCAAACTACTAGTTATGTATAAAGCAGGAAGGATACTATTACCGGTTACAAATGAAGCCACATTTCTATTCCCGAAATACCCATTCACAACTTTATAATTACTATATTAAATTTAATTTAATCATAATATATTTTATAAATCAAATATATCTATACTATATATAAAACAGGAATAGGTGAATTGACGGTTTCTTTTGAACCCACAATTCACCTTCCCAAAATACCCTTCCTCAATTCTATATTTACACATTTAATATTTCAACTATTAACTTCTTATAAACTATATTATAAAAATGAAATTATTTACACATGTATATGTGCAGAAACTACTAGTTATATATAAAGTAGGAAGGGTACTATTACAAGTTACAAATGAAGCCACATTTCTATTCCCGAAATACCCATTCACAACTTTATAATTACTATATTATATTTCATTTAATAATAATATATTTTATAAATCAAATATATGCAAAGAACTATGTGCAAAAAATACTAGTATATATAAAATGGGAAGTTTGGTATCGACGGTTACAAAGTGAAGCCATATTTACCACTCCGATTATACTCCTACTATTACTAATAATTACAAACTATGCCACTAATCAAAATAATTTATAATATTAATATATTTATAACAATTTCCAAGCACATTTTAATGAATACGAGTAATAGTAATGTACAATATTTGATAATCTTTTAATGAATATTTTTAAATAATATTGCATCAGGATAACGTGTCATGCTTCTCTCTTGATCCACACCTCCTGTGTCCAGTATTGCAATTTTTATAATGTACAAGGTATTTAAGTTTAAAAAAATAAGTCTTGTTCAAATCATTCTGCAAGGGACATGTGATGTAATGAAGAGCGCTCAACTACATCCATATTTTTAATTTGTATTTATAAGGTCACTCCTGAACCATCAATATCATCAACAACTTTATCAATTTGGTGTCATGTGTCAACCACTAACCCACGTGGTGTCCACTAACCTAAAAGGTAGACTCATGTCACTCAATTGATGAAATATTGAATGAGATAAACAATTAAAATATGATCTTACGAATATAATTTAAGAATTTGATGTACTTATGAGCTCCTCATAATATCCTGTAGCCAGCGTTTCAATATGAGAAAACATTTATCAAATGCTGAGTTGTTTAGAAATGATAATAACAGTACCACCAATTGTTTAGCAATGAACAGTTAACTACTGCTTGCCACTCACCTAGTCTTAGAGTTTGTGACATATTGGGGTTTCTGTTGATTTAAGTGTATCACTTATCTATTTTTCTAATCAGATATGTTATTTGCTACATATAATGAAAAGACATTCATTTACGTAAACGTATGGGACATGTAGACACACATTTGTGTGCAACACTTGGAATCTTTCACAGATGATGCAGAGGAAGATCAAATCTGCAGACCATGACATACAGTGTGTATGTGTATGCATGCAGAAGCTAGCATTGCTTGCAGTCGTCTTTTAACTAGCTGAGCTGATACTGTGGCGTCCTACTCTTGTTCTCTGCCCTCCTCATAGTCATGTATTATTGTCTCATTTCATTCATATGTACGGTTGATCAGTCCACATCCGAGGTTCTGATTCAAGGGTTGTCTTATTTGTTTTTCCTAGTTTGCATCCATCAAACCTCTTCTTCTCATCTGCTTTGTTTACACAACCACCAAAACTCACGGCACAAACACACAGTGTCGTTACAGACAGGTTAAAAGTTTTCACTCCGATCATTCTACCTGGCCATGCTAAAGATATACTATTTTTTAAGTTTTTTTAAGGAGAGTAATCATGTAAGACAATCATTTTTGTAACATCGTGAAACATGTCATAAACGTTATTTCAATAATCAAATAATGATATTAAATTTAGAAAACTAGCAAACCGATCCTCCATTATTTTTGCAAGTCTAATCACAAGATTTAATAAAAATTTAATATAAACATGTGGAATAATCAAATTTAATGGTAATTATTTTGTTAATTTCACAAAAAACTCCTCTCACCTATTCCAAATTATACATATACAAATTCAAATAAGGTGCAACAATAGTAGTGTGGTGGAAGTCAAAATGACGTCGTTAAAAGATGATAGTAAAAAAGTCAAAACGACATTGATTTTGTGCTCAAAAATTTAATTATATGAGATAGATTTATGAGTTCTAGAAAGTATTTAGGTCAAAAGAACAGTAACGTTATTTAAGCTTTGAAGGTTTTTAGCGAGTGAACGTGACGGATCCAATATACCTTGTCAAGTCTAGCCTGATTCAAGTGGGAATTTTAGAAGCTACATTTTGATTTTCTAAAATATCCCTAAAATACTAATTATTTATTATATCTTATATTATTTAATTATAATATTATTCTTTAATTTATAATATCTGAAATTTATTATATCACAAAAATATATGCACAGATTCTGTGCACCAAAGTACTAGTATATTTAAAGTATGTGTTTTACCGACTTAATAAGTTTGCTAGCCAGTGGTTCACCTTTTGTTTTCATCCTTTTATTTTTGTTTTCCATCATTTTTCTATAGTTAATTTTTTTTGTTTTCTTCCTCTTATTCCTTTTTTTCTATCAGTTTTTCTAGTTTTGTATATTTTATTTTATTCCTTTTATTGTTTACACAAATTCTTCAAGGTGAATTTTAGTTTATATATTATAAATTAATTTTGCAGTATGTTACTTGTTTTAAAAATTGGAATTTTAATTAATTTAATTTAATTATATATTTGAAACATATCCTTTAATTTTGGACCCATATTTTTGATGTCTTGATCCACCACTACGAGTGAATTTCTAAGGGATAATATCCGATGCAGCCAAATAATATTTTACAGCGACATTAAATTACGTCATTTTGTAAAGGGTTCATTCAATATAACGTAATTTATTAATTAAAATATTATTAACAACATCATTTTGATTCGTGTAAAACACTACACGCTGGACCGAGTCCGAACCCGTCAATTAAAACCAAAAGTTTATAGTCGATCGAACAAAAATAAACTGCCCTATTAGAATCAGCCCAAAATAGACACGCGAGATGCATGTAAACGACATTGAGCCGAAATATGAGGCCCAAGTCGTCATGATTTGTGATCAGTTAGGTCCTTCCCTAGCACCAGTTTTTAGGGTCAATGCCAAAAAATTGTTTGTATAATATGCATTTTTATATAATAACCGTTCGAAAATATATTTACAAAAAACCAATTCTATAAATTGGATCTTTGCATTATAATACACTATTGTTCCGTAGAGTCGTTAAATGAGTGATACTACATTCTTTAAAACTTTATTTACACTAATTTAAAAAAACCGTTCATGTAACACCTATAATTATAGAAAATCACCTATAACACCTATAATTATAGAAAATCACCTATAACACCCATAATTATAGAAAACAGTCAATGCACCACCCATAATTACAGAAAATTAAAGCATAATTTAGAAATAATTTTCAAAAATCAGTATGTTTAATTTCAATTCGTAATATTTAATTTAAGATTTATATAAATATAGTAAGATATAATGAAAACAAAATTTTAAAAATTTAAACATGTTTTTTGTTGGGCATGTGTAAATATCATGTCTATTTAAAATGATAACAACCAACTTAATCTCAGAATCAAATTATCAAAATCAACGATTAAAATTACATTCTTTCATCTCACAAAAAACTTAACGTCTCTCTCGAACTTTACCCATTGTGAGTAAAGTTCAAAGAGGACATGTGAATAAATCTCGATCGTTGATTGCTAACAATTCAACCGATGAAATTTAATTTCTAAATAAAATCACCAAACGCAACCGCTATATTTCTTTGCAAATCCAACCGCCAATTTTTTTAAAAACCAACTTTAATCTCAAGCGTCGGATTTTCAAAACCAATGATTGAGCTTAAGTCTTCTCGTCTCCTAAAAACTTGATATCCCTCTTGAAGTTTACTCATCGTCAATATTATTATACGGGTAGTCAAATGGAATATTGCAATATACAGGAGGTTTCGCGGAATATTGCAATATACAGGTGGTTTCGCGAAATATGACCTACTATACATGTGATATCTGTAATTAACCCGATGTAATATGTGTCGCTAACCTCAATGTGTTATTTCATTAATCATATGATAACAATATTTCGGGTCATAAAATAGTGTACTATGATGCATGAACATTAATGTGTCATTTCATGAAACTAAATAATTATATCTTATACCAAAAATTAACATCCTCCTTGAACCATTTCTTAATGCTAACTCAATTCCAAACATTTATATTAGGATTATTACAATGTATACAAGAATTTTTCTTGCACGTCCTACACTACAAATCATTAGAACATGCGGGCTAAGTCGTTCCCTTATGAAAAAAATTACGCCAATTTATCGAAAGACTGCTCTCGACCAATCACCGGAATGATTGAATCTTGATCAGCCTCCATGATAATTGACAATGCGCTGTGTACACTGCATATTTGTATTTATAAACCTACTGAACACTAGTATAGTGATAAGTAGACTCGATCCTAAGGTAAAGTAATCTAGTCTTAGAGTTTGTACCAATTGTCTTAAAAGCGGGTTTGTACTAATGAGCTAACAACTAAGGGGTTTTATTAAAAAAATCAAAAACACGGTTCAGGGAATCTCGTTGCAACCAATACTCATTGACCAGACATGTATCAATCCAATGAATTATAATGTCCTTACTAGATAGTTCCGCTAGAGATCTTACCTAATTCTAGCTCTATCTCCTGTTACCGCTAGAGTTTCAAGAAGATATAACAATTACCTAATTAAAATACCATAATAGTTCCATCGTTGGGCTTTGTAAATATAACAGTTCAATTAACTATCATGCAACTACACTCGTCCACGTCAGTCCACTCGTCCTCGTAAGTTCACTAGACTTTTTGATTTTGCATACTCTTCACACTCACTTCCTTTGTTTTTTCTTGTGTATTGTCTCTTTGTCTGAGCCTTTATCCTACAAAGCAGTTGTTGTTGATCTCCTTTGGATGGTTATTATGGTTGAGGAACTTGCTGCTCTACATCAGAAGCACACGTGAGATTTTGTATTGTTGTCATCAGGAAAACGATCCATTGGCT
This sequence comes from Sedum album, assembly GCA_006409495.1. Lineage (NCBI taxonomy): Eukaryota > Viridiplantae > Streptophyta > Magnoliopsida > Saxifragales > Crassulaceae > Sedum > Sedum album. Next base: position 33,820 of record QZGG01001265.1, on the reverse strand, counting down.
CGCGTTGGATTAATAAGATCAAGACCAAATTTAAATGGGTCCATGGAGAGGTACAAGACCCGCCTTGTTAGCTAAGGGCTCATCACGCGAAAAATGGTATGGATTTTGAGAGACTTTTGCTCCAATTGTAAAAATGACTACCATCCACACTCTGATCGCAATTGCTTCCATTCATCAGTGGAAGATACGTCGTATGGATGTCAAGAATGCCTTCGTGTATGGTGATATTCACGATGAGGTCTATATGACACCCCCTCTCAAACTGATCATTGTGGAGAGCTTCTCAAACCGAGCTGCAGAGAGCCTGCTTGAGAAGCTCTCCATAATGATCAGTTCTCTTGGTTCTTCTTCTATCCTTGTATGTTGACGATATGAATATTACCAGTGAAGATTCTGATGGAATTGAATCATTAAAGACAGACCTAGCTTGGTGTTTTAGTATAAAAGACTTGGGTTTGTTGCATTATGTTTTGGGTATGGAGGTGGCCTTCTTCTTCTGAAGGGTTATCTTCTGTCATAGTCAAAGTTTATTACAAATCTTTTTGAGCGTGCTCGTCTCACTAACAACATGATAGTTGACACTCCACACTCCATAAGGGATTGGGCGCTATACTCAGTACTGCATGTTTATACTGCGTAAGCAGTACCAGGTCCAATTTTTCGGTTCTTATGGTTTGATTTTCGGGCTTAATTAAACTCGGTTTCAGCCTCTTTTGGCTATATTTTCAAAACTCCTATGATTCGCCTGAAATAGAAAACATGCTAGAGCAAGTGGGAGTAGTGATACAAATACGCATAAATACGTCCTATCTGTCGTCATCTCGCCCGTCATTATTTAAAGCTCGGCAAGATTGCATTGCCTCATATTTCATCTTCTCTTCAGTTTTAAATTTTCACACAGGTACATACCACTGCGCGCTTCCATTATTTAGCTGACAAACTCTCAATGTTTATTATTGTAGCATCTTAAGTTTGAGAGGGGATATTTTCGTAATAAAATTGACGCACAAGTTTTAGGAGTATTAAATCCAAATCGAGCAAGTCAAAAATAATTTATAAGTCTAGGTAACCTAGGGTCGAACCCAAGAGAAGTGATTAACTAAATTAACTAGTTTTTATTTCAAGATTATCTAATGTGATTTTATGGGGGGATTGATTTAAGATTGTTTGGTTCTATCAAATGAAACTAGGGTAGATAAAAATTTCAAATACTCTAAGAAAATTAGGGACTTTTTCCTCCCTAGGATGGACAAATTTACATGCAAATATTGTAAAACCTTTTAGAATTAGATTTAGCCGATTTTTACTAGGTTAGCATTCATCCCTACTCAATTTCAATCTTCGTTCCATCAATGTGAGAGTTGAATACAGATGACACGGTTATCAAATCATCGTTCTATTGAATCGTATACCTCCTACGCCACATAATCTCAACCTCTCTGACTTTTAATCAATAGCATAGAAATTTTGAAAATAAAACCTATCCACATAAACATTCATCACTCTCATGCATGGATGGTCACATGGATTCATATAATGGATACTAAATATTATAATATCAATCATCGTTGCATATTTTAATGTCATAATTCATAAGATAGTCACTAGAGCATTTTATCAAACACCTAGAGTACACCATAACAAGCATGTATCGATTTCATGAAAAATCAAACTAAACTTCATTCAATATTTTAAAAATATCGTTTTTATACAAATCGTAACCTAGGGAATCCATAAGATCCCTAATTCTAACACTACTCACTCATGATGAGTTTAAGCAAGTCAAAAATTAAGAAACAATACATGGAAATGGAAACAAAGAATAAAAGAGTGATGAAGAAGCTTCTCTAGGCCCTTGATGATGATCTTGATGCTCAAATCCTTAATTTTCTCTTCTTTGTTCTAGGATTTTCTCTCAAAATCAGAGCTTTAATCTTCGAAAACATCTATTTCCATTGATCGAGTCATTTTTTGACTCGGACTGACCATAAGTGACTCGGGCGAGTCACTTCACTTGGTCAATTGAGTCACGAATGACTCAGGCAAGTCACTTTGCAGCACAATTGTTTCGGGCGAGTCACAAGTGACTCGGGCTGCATGAGAATTGACTTGGGTGAGTCACTTTTCTGACTCATAAGCTCGAGAAATCTCCTCAAGTTGCTTCGTGTCGCGATACATCAAATTTTAACTTGCAGAAGACGCTCAATAAAATAAGAAACAAACGAGAAATGAAACGAGGTGACGAATAAATATAGGCTATTTATTCGTTCATCAAAAATATTAATAAAAGGCTATTTTTGTCTTTTCTTATTTTTCATTCATTAGGTTATAATTTATATAATCAAAACCTCTTTGTATCTTTTACATTTTCAATCGGTTATGCCTTTCTCTAAAACTCTCCCCAACCACTACATAAGTTTAATGTGTTTGTAGTTGAACCAAAAGACACTCATTTGACTAAAGACAAAGCAAGCCAACATCATTTATTTTTACTTTGGTTGGGATTGATAGAATGTTCTGTCATTTTTTCACATTCAGAACAACAAATCACAAAAAAGATCTGAAATCTTTACGAAACATAAACAATTTGTACTACGGCGTAAAAGAACAAAACTCAAGTTCAATAATTTGTCATTACAGGGAAGGTGAAGGAACAAGCCACTGTCAAGCTAGCTGGCAAACTTTTTAAGGACAACTTGAATGCTCTATAATAATGCCCATTGAAGCATTATCTCGTACCTACACTTGTGGGGATGAATGCTCGTTCACATGAAACATGTACATGAATTATTTAGTGAAAGATGAAAGTGAGATATCAGCAGTTGAGTATTCCTGGGCGGTGTATGTCATCTTCAGGAAATATATTCTTCACTAAGGAAACCAAAATACCTTCATTTTATTAGGCATAGGTGATACGTACGTTGAATCAAAACGGAAATCCGACTAATAAAATCACTGAGATAGAAACACATGAATCAATTGGTTTCCGTAAAATCAGGGATAGAAGGACGATTGAATTTTTCAAAACTGCCTATTCATAAATTCAAATCATGAAATTGATTCCTTTCCGTAATGCCATAGACGACTTTGAAGCTCGCACAAGTTTCGAAATCTGCTTGAATACACTCCACCAACTCGTAAATATCACGTAAATCAAATACTTAATCGGCTTAGCTACACTTCGAAGCTCGCACGAGATCTTTTAATTTCTCGTGTGTTGTAAATAATTATTCATACGTTATTTGTGTTTTTACACAATCTGTGTAGACTAAGTATCTCATGTACGCTGAGTATGGTGTAAGAGAGTTTTATAGACAATACAATGAGTTTTTTTGTAAAATGTTGTTTTGTGTTTATTGTATTAACAATTCAAATAGTTTGTGAACTATAGGATATCAAATATTGAATCGTAACATTAAAATTGTTGTTCTAACAATGAATCATACTGTTGGAACAAAAGTTTATTATTCGACGCTGCATGATTCATGAACCATTTAGTATCAATTTCTGAATCTAAAAAAATATGTCTTTTCACTCAATATCAATTAAAGATGCATTCAATTTTAAACTACTGATTGTTTATTGTTTTCTCATCGCATAATACACAAAAGGAGGTGAAATAGATAAATGAGTGACTATCGAGAAGGAACAAATGTCTACGTCCAAGTTTCCCCTATCATGAATATAAAATATACATATTTGAGACAAATGTCATTTTGTAATGAATCAAGAAAATATGTGTTGTGGTGCAACAAATGATATATGTTCTTCAAGATGTAACATCATTCTACAATTGAGGAACTGTTTAGTGACTTTTAATGAACCATGGAAATTATACGTGTGTACATATTTTAATTTAACAAATTATTAATTTGGTTCAAAATTTTAAATGGTGTATACGGATTTGGAATACAAAAAATATGGATCTTAAATTGAGTGTATATAATTCATGAACAATATGTTAGTTTTGAATGAATCAGATACATTAATGAGTGCGAAAATTGATGAAATAAAAATGAATAAATATCTGAATACTTCGTAGCTGAATTGGCAAACTGAATGAAAGTATGGAACTAATAAATTTATAACTTAAATAAAGGGATCAAATTTATAACTAAATCAATTATCAAAAATAAGGGATCAAAATAATAAATGATATGGTTAGGTTCTAAAGGACGTTTAATAATTGTTAGATGTGGAGATAACATCTACACTGGTGATTTAATTAATCTAACGATTGACATCAAAAATAGTTTTTAATTAAATATGTAATGAACTAGCAAATAACACGTGGCTATTGGAGATTGAAGGTTATCAATCTCAATCATTGAATGAATGAAAATCAACTGTTGAAATAATGTTCCTCCGTCTCACAAAAACTTGTTTATCCTAGTTCAACTTATTCCATAAATGATAGCCTTAAATATATTTATTAGTTAATTTCCCATTGTACCTTTTGTATTTACAACAATATTTTTCTTCCTAAAATGAAAACCGTCGTATCGAAAACAAATGAAAAAACATGATTAATTTTCATTTTACAACCACACTATCACTTTTCACATGATTAATTCTCTTTAATAATATTTATATTATAATAATACACATATCAAAATTGTTATTCATCCCTTAGTATTTGGGAAATATATTTATTATTTGACAATGAAGATTTATTCATAAGTTAAATGTGTTATTTTTTGATTCATGAAATATTGAACTATAATTTAGGGGGTAAAGTTCAAGAGAAACAAAGAGTTTAGGTGAGACGGAATGACTTAATATCAACCGTTGGATTAGATTAATCTGCGGTTGAGATTAAAATTAGTTTTTATATAATGGGCGGTTGATTAATGAAATGATGTAATTTGTTTGTGAGGTTATTTCATGATCAGAATATTTGAACCAAGACAAAGAACAATCTAATAATAATTTTTTTTAAATCCATGATTTTTTTTAAATCCATGAATTTCTTTTTAATTCAAAGTATACCATTTAAATAAATATTCAATATCATATGATTATATTGAAATAGAGTTGAGATCGAGAGGGACATAAAAGTTTTGTATACCGAAAATACATGATCTCAACCATTGATTTTGACTAATCAGACGTTTAGATTAGTTTGAATATGCAAAATGCACGAACGGTAAAAAAATGACGGTTATCAATATTAAGCGTTGTATGATTAGAAATCAATGGTTGAGATGATGACCAACAGTCCTACGAAACTATAAGCGTCTTTGATCATTTTCCTTTTGAAATAATTCATAAAATTTACAATAGTTACATGCTTAAAAATAGGAATTAATAAAAAAATTAATGTAACCATTTTACTCTTATTCACATGACTGACTTTTATTTGAATATTAAATATTAATTAAATTTTTTTAAACCTCAAATCTTATCTTATTTACAGTCTATACGTTATCTTTACCCTAAGGTTTAACTATACACTTGTGTAATATTTTGATTTAGTAAAAAATTACCTTTTAACTTGATAGGGTGAGAACATTAAGTTTTTGTGAGACGTTTAGAAGAAATCTCAAACGTTGATTTGATTAATCTAACGGTTGAGATTAAAGTTAGTTATTATTAAAGTGTGAGATGTTGTCCCTCCATCTTACACAACTTTAATTGTCTCCCTATAACCTTTTTCAACTTGATAAACCTATAAATAATCATATAATCAATACAAACTTATAATCAACCAACGCATCAAAAGGCTAATGATTTTCACATTTACACGTTTCAAAACATAGCATAAACTATTGTTTTACTCTCAAGGAGAACAGTTATAGCAGCTTCAACTCTTGCTTAAGCAGAACACTGAGCACGAAAAATGCCAGAGATCAGTTTTAAATTTCGAGGCACAAGACACTTGAAAAAAGAGAGCACGTTGGCTGAAAAAAGAAGAGCCGATCGCATAAGTAGCATACACTAAAAGTCTCCAACAGAAACTACATGATCGTTGGCCGATCGCATCCCCATACCCAGCGGCGAAGGACACATTCTCCTGCTACTTCCATCTTGTCTGAAACTGAATGACACCCTTCTCATCTCGTTCTCAAAAACGAGTATCTCAGACTCCTGTTTCTTAATCTTTTTCACCTGACTGTGGACCACAACTGCTTCCTCCTTGAACTCTATTTCTATGGCCATAATTTCTGTTTAGTAGCACCAAGCAAATTGTTATTGTTGTTGTTGAGAGGAACTGTAAATGTTGTATTTATATGGAAGAATGTAATGATTGGGTTAAAGTTGAAGATTGCTAATGCTATGAGTTGATTGGAAGGTGTATATTTCTATTTTATTGAATGATAATATTTATGGTCGATTTGAGATTTTGACCTGCCTTGACTTTGGGTTCATATCTCTTCAAGTTTTGGCAATGTTAGATACACATGTATAAAGTATGAACATGCTTTTGTATTCATGTTTAATTTCGTGAATTTAGGAATTCCCATTTGGGACAAACATTGCAATTTAAATACAAAAATATTGATTCTAATGAAAAGTATCCTTATTGACAGTTTTTGGAATTTCAAGCCAATTATTAACCCTTTACATACCTAAAGACAATCTTCTTTTTCTTTCTACTAAATAGAGAGATTAAATTGACTAGCAACAACGAATTGAATAAATGATAGTTAGGCCTCAACTTAATTTCTTATTTTAAAAAACTCCGCTTGCTAAAGTCTCACTGTTTTAGCACCCGCCAAAAATCGAATCAATTAGCCCTAAACTGATATGGTTTTAGGAATTAGAATGAGTAATGAATCATTCTAAAAATTGTTTGGTTAATCAAAATAAAATTTCAATCAATATTTAAAATAAATTTGTCAATGAGGAATCATCCATTCCGTTTCAAAGTATATCTAAACTAAATATAAATTTGTCTAAAATAGTAATCATTTTTTCACACGTAGAGAGTAATAAATTTTGTATAAATTTCAAAATAATTGTAGCCACTTAACTAATTTAATCACACGTTTTTAGTTGAACTGCAATGGGTACACAATGATGGCAATGAGTATAGCCCTTCATTTGTTTCTTTTTATATTTTGAAGTGATATGAAATCAAATTAAGATTGATAATTGATGAATTGATAAATTTGAACATTAAATAGTTCATTTTTTACTATATTTGTTCAAATTTCTCAAACAAAGTTTTTTATGTTTTTATTTGATTTAAACTAAAAATTCAATGACTTTTGGTAAATTTATTGAAAAAGAGAGAATCAGGATGTATAGATCGAAAGTTGCACTCTAGGCCAATCTAAAATAATACGAAGTTGGGTTAATCATGCGAAGAAGTGAAACCCGAGCAACCTGGGATAGAAAAAGAGCATCAACAATCAATAAATTGAGGCCATGCGGGCCAGGTTAAACAAGGAAACACGGATAACCCAGGCTTGGAGAACGAGATGAACGTTGCTGCCATTTTATGTGTGAATATGTAAGCCATGTAAACTATACATATATACCCAACCAGTTCGACTTAAACGAAATGGGCTATACTTGCTCAGTTTTAGGGACCTTGACTGACCCAGGTTGGTTACATCTTACACAGTCAACTCGGAGAGAATTTTAGTGGTCATGTATACACCGAATCAAATGGAAACAAAAAGATAGATCTGATAGGAGAAAAAGTTGATTTCACATATCTGAGTTCAGTGAAGAAAGAGTTGGGTTTTAAGAGCTTAAGCCAAAAATAGGTGTTTCGGTTCCTTATTATTTTAGTGCATGGTTGTAGTCGACTATTTTCATAAAAAACTAGATTTATAAACTTTATACGATATCGAGGTGGAAGAAGAAGACATGCTGCTGCCTAATATTTCATGCATAGGGCCTTGTTTTACAAGTTAGCTGAAAGAAGATTTAATGGGAAGGACTTATGATATGAGAATAAATGAAATATTTTTTATATTACAAGATATTGGAGATATTAATAGAAAGATGGTTGAAGCATGATATTACACTACAATTTCCCGTAGTACACGTGCTATTGACTTTATTTGATTATTATCGAGTGTGAAAAAGCTACCATGGAAACAACATTCTCGGCAGTGTAGATTAATAAACATTAGCTTGGTGTTCTAATTTGCAATGAGACGTGCGCATTATCTTTGTTAAAGTTGCGAGCATGAATTAATTACCTCCTTCAGCACCGAAATGATTCATAATAGTATTATTAACTTTGTTAAAGACTTAATATCTTTATATTTTGAAGGAAACAATATTTTTTTTTAAAAACCAAATTTATTTATAATTATAGAAATTTCATTCCCTATGATGAGTCTCTCGAACTGTCACTGCGCGTCGTACATTTGTTAGAGTTGTAATAATCTTTGTTTTTCACATCAGTTTTAAACATATAACAATATTGGCAATGTAAGTATCAAAACATCGAATATTTAAAATTGTAAGGGGACTACAAGCGTTTGAAAATAGTCGTGTAGTGGACTAGAATGGACAACAACTATGGCATGAAGGATTATCAAGACAATTATACATGCCCCTTCAAGAAATCAATACCATCAATGAACAATATTAATTTATTTGCTTATCAATTAGAAACAATATTAATTTGTTTTTTGTTTCTCCTTTAAATCATAACAATGCCATTTCATGAACCATTGACTTAGGAAATGAATCAAGGATTTTTTTCTCCATTCTTAGAACCTATCGATTCAAAGGTCAGTACATCTTCCAGCGATTTTCCTTAGATGTATGGTTCATAAATTTAGAAAGTATGGTTCATGATCTATGCCTCAATAATTTCTAGATCATACATTAAAGGAAAATGGTTAATTACAGGTGACCACCTGTATAATAGGTCATATTTCATCACACCACCTTTATTAATTAAATTTGCATTCAACCACCTTATAATCATCGCCGTTATCAAATAATCACCTATGCTAACGGAGATGTGGTTAAATGGTAATGGAAGCAATTATAGAGGTGGTGAAGTGAAAATTTATTTATTATATAGGTGGTGTATTGTGATGAAAATATTATTATTATATTAAAAAGTTAATTTATTCAACGGAATCTTTGACGGAAGTGACATGTGGTAATTTGGTAACGGCAAACGTTATACAGTTGATTGAATGCAATATTACAATATAAGGGTGGTGGAATGAAATATGACCTATTATACAGGTGTTCATCTGTAATTAACCCTAGGGGAAATCTACAAAAGATATATAGTTCATACTTTAACAAAATATGGTCCGTGAACCATACTTATTCGATTTCTAAATCATACATCTAATTTTGTTATAGTCGAGTGTTGTATGGTTCATAAATTTACATTAACTTGTGAACCATATAACTACTGACAACTATAAAACGTCGCATAAACGCGACCGCTTGAATAAAAATTAGTCCACTGTTACCTGACAATGATTGAACAACACCAACCAATACTGTATCAGATCTGTCGATGGAACGTGCATCTGATTCATTCCGAGACTCGATTGAATTGTTCAAAATTTGTGACATCATGATAAGTTTTGACAAAACACCACCGAAACACCGGACACAAACTTGCCCCTCGCCGAACCACAATTTAAGTTTTCAACCAAACTACACATTTTATTTGATCCATTCTCTTTACTAGTTAGTATAGATTGTTTCATCAACCATAGCATATCGTTTAATGAACCATTTTAATTTGTTTCTTAATTAAATTTTTTTCCTTTAATCTTATTACAATGATGATGATTTAATAAAATGCATTGTTAAAAGTTGTGCATTATGACTTTTTGTAATTTATTTTTCATGTCTAAGATACATTACAATATATGTAAGACTTTAATAATTTACATGCATACGTTACATTACATTTTACAAACTGTGACAAGTAAAGAGTTACGCTTTGTAGTGTAACATTGAAATTTAAATATAAAAAAAGGAAACATCAACTTAGATAAAAGATGCTATGATTTCTGAATTGAGATGATATAGTTCAAGAATCAAACTACATTGGTTTACCGAACCATGTAGATAACACATAAAAAATTACATGCACATGTAACATATGCAAACTTTGAGAAGTAAAGAGTCATGCCTATAGTTGGACCATTAAAACTAAACTAATAGAAAATCAAACCTCAATCAATATTCTAATCTCCATGTTTCTACCAAACCTCAATGAATATTCTAATCTCCATGTTTCTACCAATCAAAGAGTTCCATGCAAGCATCCCTTCAATCAAAGGTCTTCATGTACTCCATCCGTTCCTTAATGTTTGTCCACTTTCCATTTTGGGCGTCTCCTTAAGTTTGTCTACTTTCCTTCAATATCTATCACACATTCTACTTTTTTACTTATATATTTATAAACCATTTATTCTCAACCACACTTTTCATACCTTCTTTTTATCTTCAAAACTATGCATTTCATGCTTTTGGACAAACAAATAGGGACGGAGGGAGTATCTACCAATTAAAGACCTCCATGAAAGCATCCCACCAAATCAACACTACTATAGATTAGTTATTTAACAGCGCTTTTTTTGGCCCTTTAACTGCGCTTCTGGAAGCGCTGTTAATTCGAGTGCTGTTGTATGTCAATAACATATTACAACGCTTTTTTATAAAAAGCGATGTTGTTTGTAAACACTTTTAACAGCGCTTAAAATAGAAAAAGCGTTGTTGTAAATGACAATTATTGACAGCGCTTAAACAAATAAGCGCTATTAAAAAGTAAACTTACAACAACGTTTAAACATAAAGCGTTGTTGTATAATTAAAATTTTAAATAATTGGTAAATAAAAATAATAAAAATATTTTTTATTACAGCGTTTAAAAAAAGGCGCTATGAAAATATAAAACATACAACAGCGCCTTTTTATATTTAAGCGTTGTTGTATGTTAACTAATTTTACAACGTTTTTCTTATTTAAGCGCAGTAAAATTTGATTATTTAAAAAAAATTAAATCGATATTATTAAGAATTTCTTTCTTTTACAGCGTTCAAATAAAATTGATGTTAAATATTTTGCAATAGATATTTATTATAATATTTTCGGGGATTAGAAAAATGGTTTTTGAAATTTAATAATAACTGAAACCGCTTTAAAGGCAATACATTTTATTTAAATTGTAATTTTATAATGAAATTGAAATCGATTTTAACTTTTGATTTTTTTACTAACATTATCAAATAAAAAATTATGGACCAAAATCCTAGCCTTCGTGCTGAATTTGTCTCATTGCCCGTCTTGAACTTGTCTCAGTGCTCGTCTTGAATTTGACACATTACCCTCGACATTATCTCAAAATTCGACAAATTTGCAAGAAAATAATAGTGTTAATATCATTGTGTTAATATAAAACGAAACAAAACATAAAAGCTTAACGAAAAATTTCAATATAAAACACTAAAGCTTAACAAAAAGGTGTTTATCCTTACTCGAATCGGTGAAGAACTAAAATAATTTTGACACAAAAATTTCAATGTAATTAGGGTTCGGGATTCAGGGTTTAGAACCCTAATTAAGACAGTGCTTTTTTAAATTAAACGCTGTTAAAAATCAGTTTACTTTGACACGTGCATCCAACAAGTTATTCCCAGTATGATTGTGATCTATATATGTACCGCTAGTCCAATTCCCTACCCACTATAGTTGAATACTTGAACGCATCCTGGGAAATTAGAAAGTGTGCCGTACTTATTAACTTTGGAGTTAGCAGCACTTAGCAGCAGCGCAGTTACATTGTGTTGTTTCAAGTCAGTACATTTTTCATTAGGCTTGCATAATAAACTTATGGTTTTACTTGCATTTTTAGTTATGGATATGAATCTTCCATGCATAATATGAATCTTCCATGGACATAACAATTACTATATGCAGTTATGCACAACAGGTTAAGAAGAAGAGGACAGTATGAGAAGCACTTGGAGCCTTGCCTCTCCACCCGCACTCACTTCCATAAACATGAACACTGCTAGGAAGCTCGTGTGTCCTGACGGCTCGTCGTTCTCTTCGAAACGAGGTATTATGGGCTCAATTCTGACACCGGGAGCTCAAAAAACTGTTAAAATGCACCTCTAACATGCACCTTCTTTGGGTGATCCATTTTGTTCCAAAACCTCAGCATCTTTTGTTCTGTATCAAGCGCTTTTATAAGTTAAAAATCAGAGCATTATTATTTTTACTTTGTTTCAAAATTTTTAAATAAAACTCTGCAGTACGCACTCATTATTTTTAGACTGCGCTTATAATAAAAGCGCTGTCTTATAGTAATAACAGCGCTTAACGGTATAAGCATTGTTGAAAGGCTTAATTTAGACAGCGCTTATAATAATAGCGTTGTCGTATACTAATAACAGATCTTTTCATATAAGCGCAGTCTAAACCAAGACTTTCAACAGCGCTTATACCTTTATACGCTGTTAAAAGTATAACTTTAGACAGCGCTTATATGAAAAAGCGTTGTAGTAAACATTTGACAGCGCTTCCTCATAAAACATTGTGTTTATTTACCTTACAACAGCGCTTATCAAGTTAAGCGCTGTTAAAAGTGTGTTCATTTTACAGCGCTTATTTACAAGCGCTGTTAAATAACTATTCTGTACTAGTGCAATAAACCCCTTATAACATTCATCCAACCATGCATTTTCATAGCAAGGTGTGGCTATGCATTGACATTTGGTCTAAGCCTTAGGTCTGCCCGAAGTCCGCGAAAGCTCATCTTAAGTCCATCGGAAGCCCAATCCTATAATGCATCGCGTGAGTTTGGTCTTCGTTTCGAAGCCTTAGGCCGACCCACCGGCCCGGACTGTCCAAGTCCATTCGACGCCCGACATAAATTAAACGTTGTATATTTCAATATATTTAGTATTTTGATCATATTTTTCTATGTAAATAAGATATTTTATATTTATATCTAATTATTTAAATTTACACTCTACGAGTTAAGTTCTAGAAAGACATGTAAATTTAGTGAGACAAAAGGACATAATCTTGGCCGTTGATTTGATTAATTCGACGATTGCGATTAAAGTTGGTTTTAATTAATTGGGCGATTGGATTTACAAAAACCCGGGCGGTTGGTGATTGACGGTTATCAATATCAACCGTTGGATTGATGAAAATCAACGGCTGAGATCATGTCCTTCCGTCTTACTAAAAGATGGATGTCCTCCTAGAACCTTACACTACACTCTACTTCTCATCATATTATTTTCATTTCATTATAATATACTATCTAGCATATAAAAAATTATAAAACAAAACAAATTTTATTATAAATACATTTTTATGCATTTTTATTATTTTTAAACTATTGAAAATTAATATTTTAATTACAAATGCTATTTTTAAAATTAAATTACAATTAGTATGAGTTTGTGGGCCGGGCTTGGGCTTCACGATATTTACCAAGCCCGCCCGGGTCCGGCCCGAAGAATAATGATAGGCCGCGAGTACTAGGGTCGGGCGGGCTCGAGCTTTACTCTTTGCGTCAGGCTTGGCTGGGTCGGTCCAAATATCAATGCCTAGGTGTGGCTCTTGGTAGGCATTGACATTCGGCATGTTTCAAAATTGAAGTCCGAGTCGGGCCCCAACCTTCACGATTTTTATCAAGCCCGATCCGGTTTGGCCTGGAGAGGTAATGATAGGTCGCGAGTATTAGAATCGGGCCGGGCTCGGGTTTTAGTTTTTGGGTCAGGCCGGGCTGGGTAGGGCCAAATGTCAATGCCTAGATGTGGCTCTTGATAGGTATTGACATTCTGCGCGGTTCAAAATTGAAGCCCGAGCTCGGCCCGATCCTAATATACGCGCCCTTTCACTATTAATCAGACTGGGCTGGGCTCGAAAAATTAGAAGTTCGAGCCTGGCCCACAAGCTCATACGTATTGTGATTTATTTTAAAAAATCGCATTCGTAATTAAAATATTATTTTAAATAGTTAAAACATAATAAATCTATATAATAAGGTTCTTATAGTAAAATTTGATTTGTTTCATAATTTTGTATCTCTTATATTCGATAAATAATAATGAAATGAAACAAAACTGATGAGAAGTAGAGATTATATAATTTAAAATAGATTGAAATATTAAGATTTAAAATAGAAAATGTTCTAAACATTAAATACACACACGTATTTGTGTAGGGCCTTCAAGTTTTTTTTAAAAAGAACTCAGAAAAATTAAAATAAATTTTCCATTGCCGGGAGTTATCATGCCCCCCATCGGAAATTAGAAACTAGGATATTTTTACAAAAATCATCTGTATAATAGAATCGGTATTACAACAATGGAGAATGACGTGTAGTATTTGGTGGAAGTTTTAATGTCCTAACACGGCAAACAAAATTTATATCTAGGAGACCTAGAGTCGAATCCCTAGAGATGAGTTAGAATTGATTAACTAGTTAATACTACTTAAGATTTGCCTAAAATAAAAGGTTTGGGGGGAATTTGTGAAAGGTTATGATATCTTGAAGGATTAAAATGCAAACTAAAGGTGATCAAGGATCTATGGACCCTAGGCTATAGCATATAAGGTGATGACAATCAATCATGCAACAATTAATGAATAGAAAATGATTAGACTAGTTCGTTTATGAACATTAATCCTAAGGTCAACTTTCATTGCATGTTAGGACTAAGAGGTTCATTTAAATGGAGGCCTCAATCTTTCAATATTTTGGCTCTCCCTTAGGTAATGGACTCTTCCTCAATCTTTCAATATTTTGGAAGAGTTACCATAACCTAGATTAAGTAAACTAGTCATCCACATCAATCCTACACTTTCATGTTAAGATCAAGTAGATTATTCATGCAAGGCTAACTAATCAACTCTATATCAACTTTCATTGCTATATCATTGATTAGGTTCAATTAATTACACTTAAGCATTTTACAAACACTTAATGTGCAACATTTAATAGATGTAGCCAATACACAAAATTCATATCAAAATTCATTGCATAACAAATTAATCATCATCCAAATACATGCATCCAACCTAGGGATCCATAGGATCCCTAATCAATCACTACTCACTACTCATGCTACTAAGAGGAAATAACAATTGAAATGTATGAAAACATGAAATTAAATTGCAAACTAGAGTAGATGTAGAGGTTGATGCTTGATCTTCACTCCTAAAGTCTTCAATTGACACAAAGTAGCACTTGATCTTCAAAAATCGAAATTCTAGGGTTGCTGAAAGTCAAGGCCAAAGGCCGGAGGCTCCAGTTTGAAATGTCCAAAAAGTTATATAGTCGGTCCTCTCCCGAGCAAATTTCACTCGGCCGAGCAGAATAATTGGGCAAAAATCTGCTCGGCCGACTTGTTTTCTTCTGGCCCGAGCAAGTTTAAACAGGTGCAGTTTTGGTCCTCGGCAGAGTTCAGCTTCCCTGTCCGAGCAGCATATTTGCTCGGTCGAGCAGAATTTTCCCTTGGCCGAGCAGAAGCTACTGACATTTGATGTATCAATTTTATCACACTGCTCGGAGAGCAAAGAGCTGTCTCAGGTCCTGCTCGGCCGACCAAGGGTGGCTTGGTCTGAACTCTTATGTACCTGGCCGAGCAGAAATCTTCTTGCATATCCTTGCTCGGCCTAGGACCTCCTTGCTCGACCAAGGATCTTCTTGCTTGACCAAGGACTTCCTTGCTCAACTCGGACAAGTAGTCTCCTATGGCTTCTTTTTTGTGCACTTTATAGCTCCATGATTATACTTCTTGAATAAATCCTAAAATGAGCGTAATAAGTATCAATTCTTTCATAAAGTAATCGAAAACAAACAAGAATCAAGCATAAGAAGTGTACAAATACTTGCGAATTTGCACACTTATCAGAGAACGTTATGGAAAAACTTACATGACCGTCGAAAGAAAACATTGAAGGGAAGGAGGAAGGAGTTTCAGAGGGTGGTATCGAAATTACTGAGAAAAGAAGAAAAAATATCACTATACTACCAATTGCTTGGAGAAAGAGCACTCATGGAGAATTTGAAGGTCGAGCTCTGTCTCAACAAATAGACCAGAACGAAGAGGTGTTTGGAGTGGGAACTGGAGGAGGCATCTCTAGTGTGATAGAGGAGGATTCTATCATATCAATTCATATTCGACTGGTAACAGTGGTGTCTTCAAGAAAGGTGTCTGTCAAAAACACTTAATTCCAGTGGCGGAGACAAGTGTGGGCCAGGGTAGGCTTGGGCCCCCTGAAATTTGGGCCTTAATTTTTTTATACTGCGTCTAAAATTTTAATTTTGTTCCTTCGCTAAATACAAACAATTCAATTAGGGTTACGACATCAAAATTCTGACGAAGACTTCATCAAAAAAAATCAATTCGGCAATCTCAATTTGTTCCTTACGTCTCGGTCTTGCAAAACAGTTCAATTTCATCACTCTCCTCGTCTCTCGTCTCTCGTCTCCTATTTTTAGGTATATTCAAAAAAATTATTTTATGATTTAACATGGATTTTGGATTTTAATTGATTAGTGTATTTTTTTTGAATCAGCGATGAAGAGATATTATCAATCCATGTTCCATAGTGATATACCTTCTGGATAATCTGAAATTATTGGTACGTAATTGCTTCTTGGTATGGCTTGTCTTGATCCACAAAACTTGTTTTTAGCATTTGACAAGGAGAAATTGATAAATTTTGGAAAATTATATCCTTCTGAAATCTCTCCGGTTCATATAATGGAACTTGAATGGCCTCTTCCTACCTACTTTCAAGACGTCACACATGATGCAAGATTTTCTAATCTTGATGGAATAGCAGGACTTGGTAAAAAAATGGTTGAGACAAGAAAACATTTGATTCATCCTTTAGTTTATTTACTTATCAAGTTGGCTATGCTTTTACCGGTTGCAACCGCAGGAGTGGAAAGGGCATTTTCAGCTATGAATATTGTCAAGACTCGGCATCGAAATAGGATAGGGGATGAGTGGTTGAATGATCTCTTGGTAGCATATATTGAGCGAGACATTTTCTTAAGCGTGAAAATTGAAGATGTACTTCAAACATTTCAGAATATGAAGTCTCGCAGAGGAGTGCTATAAGCAGGTAACTTTAATGAATGGCTTTCTTTATGATGTCTGTTTTTTATTCTACATATTGTTGAAAAAAAAATTGTATTATAATTTGGCCCTCCCTCATATTTTTTCCTGGCTTCGCCACTGCTTAATTATGTATACTGATCTGATAAATTAATTTTCCACTGGGCTTTGAGGAGAAGCCTCCTGATTAGGCTCATATTGAGCTGAACTGGAGTACAAAACGTGTGTCTAATTTACTTTCTGGTAAGACATTGTTTTAATTGTACTCTACTCCCTAAACAGAACTCAAACTAGACTATAAATCAAGCTGTCAATTTCAAGATGATATCAGAAACAAGTTTCAAGTATGTTTACATTACCGAGTAGAAAGACGTATTTCCTCTATCATTCATGTTTGTCCACTTTGAGCGTCCTTTAATGTTGTTACTTTCAGTCATTCTCGACTACATATTTTACTTTTTCTCTAAAATCTTGTAAATCACTCTTGCATATTTACACTCATTACTTTTATATATTGTGAAATTTATACTTTTGAACGAACAAAAGGTGGACTGAGAGAGTAACCTGCTTGAGAAGCATAAACATCATACTCCATATATTCCTAGAAATTAACAACCATAGTATTAAACAAAATAATTCCGCCTAGGATCAGAAGATGCCAGCGGACAGTGGCAGCCGTAGTAAAGATTTTCATAAAGGACAGTGTCTGGGAACATAAGCCCAATAAGTAGGTACTCTACAATAATATATTTCTTCTAGATTTTTAGAGAGCTCCATTTTAAATGTTTGGGTGAAATTAATCATGTATATTCATTTTATTAATAGAGTATTATAAATAAGAGGCAATATAATGTGTCTTAACAACTTGAGTATAACTAAAGTTGAAAGAGAAAATAAGGTATGTGAGTATAGTTTACAATTAAAAATTTTGTTGAGTAAGCTGCGTCAATTAAATAAAAACTTAATGATCAAGTGTAGATTAATCATAAATGCAGTATGAGTTCGTATTTATAGAGTGAATTTCAATAATTTACCTAAAAATTTAATTATCTAAAATTTTAGTAACTTTAATGAAGTATTGCTAGATAGTAGAGTGGACATTAAACATATATTCTTGAAAATACTATAAACTAGGCCTCTACTATGAACTAGGCCTATGAATGAACTTAATACTGTACTTTTAAATGAGCATTTATTCTTGAAAATATTATATAGAAAAAAATAGCTAAAATTTTAATTACCTAAATCACGCTTGACTAGAATAGTAGAGTCAGTTTAATCTAAAGTTTCAAAATGGTTATGCGCCATGAACCAGGCCTAAGAATGTAAATTTAACGTGAATCTCTCTGGTGAAAACCAGTTATTCTAACTTCTGGACGACGGTGAATTTTCGCTTCAAATTATGCTCAAAGTATTTAGCTTATACATACTTTAGTCACACAAAAAATATGCAAACAAATTCAAATAATCATTGAATTTTAAGAGTTTGTACAATATATTATATATTATATATTATATATTATAACTTTTTTATATTTATTTAACTAACACTGATCTTCGAAATATGAGTACGATTATATATACATGGATTGATTAAAATATTGATAAAATATAATTTTTACTTTCATTTATCATTTCTTATCAATCAATTAATTTATAACTTTCATCGTCCAATACACATTATTTGATTTTTAAATATTCAAAGTTGTTGTTTTGATTGATTAATTGTTCATTAAGTTGTGTTTTATATTGGAAACTGTATTTAAAAAACTAACTTCTAAAATATTTAATTTTCCTTTTGACACTTGCTTTCTGCCTTCTTGATTTTTTCTTGTGTTTTTTGTCTTTTATAATAAGAGAATGGATCAAATGAAACGGGGACATCTAGGTTGAAACGTGAAACGAAATCCTAGCCATTCGTAATATCTAATTAATGGCTAGATTTAATTGCCTAAAATAATTACGTTAAATAATAAAGAGGGTACATTAGTAATTGTACACAATCTAAAAATATATAAAATATATTTGCATTTATCACCTCCTTATTTTTGGTAACCCATTGACAGTTTTGATTTTTTGGATTTCGAACGAATCGACAAAATTCGTAACAATCCTTTTTAATCTTAGAAACAAACACAATGAGAGATGAGATCGGAAGTAAAACACTCGACATACATTCTAATTGAACGTTCAATTTTATGCATTATTGAAATAAGAATTAATATGATACATATTTGGTTCGGCTTTTGTACATGTTTGGTTCATGAACCATAATAGTCAAGGTTGTACAAAAATACATGTTTGGTCCATCTTTCGTACATGTTTGGTTCAGCTTTTGTACATGTTTGGTTCATGAACCCTAGTAGACAATGTTATACAAAAATACATGATTGGTTCATGAACCCTAGTAGACAATGTTATACAAAAATACATGATTGGTTCAGGTTTTGTACGTGTTTGATTCATGAACCATAATAGTCAAGGTTGTACAAAATACAAGGTTGGTTCAACTTTTGTACATATTTGGTTCATGAACCATAC
Source organism: Sedum album (assembly GCA_006409495.1). Lineage (NCBI taxonomy): Eukaryota > Viridiplantae > Streptophyta > Magnoliopsida > Saxifragales > Crassulaceae > Sedum > Sedum album. The sequence continues at coordinate 14,240 of QZGG01001265.1, read as the reverse complement.
CAACCAAGTTATACAAAAATACCTTGTTGATTCAGCATTTATGTATATTCAATTCATGAACCATAAAGTCAGTTTTTGTACACATTTGGTTCATGAACCATAAAGTCAAAGTTCATAAACCATAACAATAAGGTCCTTACTCAATAAGCTTACAATAATATCCAAGTAGCATAGAAAAATCAAAACTTTAAGTTGTTCGGAAACTTGAAGCAAAATTTGGCAATGAAAGAGAACCTGCCGATCCTAGTCCTTCTCCAAATCCACCGCCTTCAAAACCCCTTTTCCCCTTCACTACCCACCACCGCAAACTCCACCCGTCGCCCCAATCCTCACCGACGTCATCCACCATCAAACCTTAAACCTCACCAAACCTCAATAATCCGCCGCCGACTCAAAACTAGACTCGACAAGCTTCATGATCCTTATTGATTCGTGGCTGTCGCTAGTTTTTGATGTTAGGCATCTCACAATTACAATTACAACACAAGGCTCAACACATGAGCATCATCATCAAATTGATGACAATAACAACAAATAACTGAGCACTAAATAGAAACTGGACAGCGCTTCGCATGAGAGAAGCAAGAGCGCAGTGGTGGAGGAAGAACTGAATGCCCTATGGGTTTCTTCCTTCTGCTTTTATACTCGATCTGCCCACCGTTGGATTTCATCAAATATCAATGACTCACGCTGCTCAGTGCCAGCGTAATGCTCACTTCTGATTGGACCGGACAGCTTACTTGGCAGCTGGCTGGACGATGACTCAGCATACTCTTTGGGTTGGGCCGAGCCAACATCTAGGCTGTAGTTTACTTCATATATCACATTTATTCTTAATATATTATTTAAACAAATAATCAGTGTAGTAAATAAAGTAATTAGAAAAGGCATTAGGGGTATGATGGGAAGAAATTTGTGGCTACAAAGAGGTAAACATCAATAGAGGCTTTTGTGTTTTATATATACTAATACTAGTATTTCAGGCAAATTTATAATTTAAAAATAATATATTTTATGATAACAATATAAAATAGGGTTTTTATTAATTTTTAATGGTAGCAAGAGTATTTTCGGAAATAAATTATGGCTTCAAAGGTAACCGTCAATATTGCGCTTTATATATAGGATAGATGATAGATGGAAAGGGTTTTAAGAGGACATCTATATTTTAGTAGGACGGAAAGACTTGATCTCATCCGTTGATTTTTATTAATCCAACGGTTGATATTAATAACCGTCAATCACCAACTGCCCGTGTTTTTTGCAACATAACTGCCCAATTTAATTACAAATTAACTTTAATCTCAACTGTTGATTTGATAAAATCTACGACTAAGATTACGTCATTCGTGTTACATAAAACTATTGTCTCTCTAGAACTTAACCCGATGATAGATAATCTATTAATAAACTAACTAATTACCATTTTAAAAAAACTATTACTATTTTATTAATATTTTAACAGTGATAGTTTTGGCTGGTATGGAAGTTAACGCAGTAATTTTTATGGATATTTTCAGTAATTTTGCGTATTGAGAAAACACCTTACTATATTCATGAAATCATACACTTTTGGACAACCACAAACAAAGCTATAACTCCAACAAAGCTATAACTCCACTATACATTATGTTTTAAGTATTGAACTCGTCCTAAAACAACAAACTTTTTCTGTTTATAATTGTCCGGTGGCGCCAACTATTTTAGATTTATATTTGTTTATAAGTTTTTTTGTCGAAGATTACCCTCTTAATATCTCAATTTGAACGAAATCACCCCTTTAAATTTTTATTGATATAACCACTCTTCAATTAACAAAATCGTTTAATTATGACACCCCGCCACCGGTTCCGGCGTTTTTTGCTTGTAAATCAAAATTTTCCATCACAAAATTAACCATTAAACTTTAATTTTACTTATTTAATTGAAAAACTGATCATCCAAAACTCATAACCCCCAATTTCATCGACCTCCACAAATTCAACAAATCGAAACTTCTTCTCAAAATTGTTCTTTATTAATTAATATTCATTTAAATTATTTTGAGCTCATGGTGTTATTAGATTAGCTTATTTGTGTCAAAATTATATTTAAATCATAGCCAACTAAGTCAACAATCAATATTTCGGCAAAAGACGCAGGAACCGGCAATGGGGTGTCACAATTAAACTATTTCTTAATTGAATGGTAGTTAAGTCAGATTTTTTAAAGGGGTGATTTCATTAAAATTGAGCTGTTGAGAGGGTGATTTTCAACAAAAAAAACTTTTGGTTTTAAGGTAAACCCGCATGGTATTGATTTTCGACAAAAGACTCTTATTTTCCATATGAGTAACTATAGTCATTATATGACTAATGAAGGATCTCTATTTTAGCGAATTCATGGAAACCATTTGCATCCGTTGATTGCATTTCATCAATTGCTGAGATTGCATCACGTCATTTCATTATCATATATATGTCACGTACAAAATATGTGTTTCTCACTTGTCTCATTTATGTGGTGCATTGATAAAATACAATCAACGTATATAAAGTACGTTCCATAAAAAATAGATGAATCCACATGACTAAATCTCTGACTCAATGATTGATTTGGCCTCAAAAAAATTTTGGACTTCACTCCATAAAACTCAACTTCAACATTACTTTGGTTGTAATATGAAACTGAACTCTCTTTGCAGCCGAAAGAATTCGCAAGTTAATTATTTTGATATTTAATATGACATATTTCTCTTTAGCCTTCAATCTTCTTTCCATCTCTGGTATTGTTGATTTTTGAAGAACCAAATGTGCCATCAATAATGAAAGATTCTCAGGAGCCTGTCGACGGCAATCCAAGCCAATCAGATCTTCGCGTCCAAAACCGTTTTGGTACGGTGTGATTGCTGGCTGGTTCAGATCCAAATGTGCCCTGGCGTATGACCCCCAATAGTTTTGGCAGTTCATTACTGTATGTGTTTTCTCCATCAACTTTGAAAACGATGTTTTTCGAATATAATTTGAATGTTCACAGGAGGGAGCTTATAAATACCACTGTCCATCTCAACTATCTTCTGCATCCGAATCCTTTCGATAACTACAAATATTAATATACCGAACAATGGGCTTCCGCAACTGCAACCTCAGCTTGATCGCCGTCTTCCTGTTTGCCGCGGCCATGACTATGACTCCAGCGTTGGCTGCTCGTAATCTCATGCAACTGCCTAACTTACCACCCTTACCAACAATTCCAAATGTTCCAGGCACGACAATCCCAACTTTACCAAACCCAACTCTTCCCGCAATTCCTACACTCCCAAACATTCCAGGTGCAGCTGCTCTGCCACCACTCCCTAAGATGCCCGGTGCAACTCTTCCGCCACTTCCTTCACTCCCAGTCCCAAAACTGCCCGCAATTCCTAACACTCCTACTGCTCCAACCCAACCTCCAACTGGTAACTAATAGTAAGCCTCGTGTTGAGAAGTCCCATTCCTTTTATATATATGATAACAATAAGCATGTTTCCTTAAAATTCAAGTTTGTAATGTGAGGAGTTAAATTAATTGTATTTCCTTCAAGTGTGTTTGTTTTCCTTATGATTAAATGAATAAACTCTGTTGTATGGTATATGAGTTATTTTGATATTATCGAATTATTCTCGGAAGTAAGGCTTTTTGCTGCTAGGAGAGAGAATTTTAAGATTAAAATGCTCAGAATCAATGATGATCATTATTATAACACTCATTTGATTGTATGTCATAACTAATTTGAGTACCAATTATTAGAGGGCGCCTCTGGTGGATCCACTACTATTTGGTGGATCCATGAGTCCAGATCTGGGCCATACATTTGAGGATCGGATGGGTGATATTGTGACACATGTCATAGGGGTTAAAAATTAGTTTGGTTAGAAATGAATTGGGGGTTAATGTGGTGAGGATAGTTAGGTCTTTGTGTCAGTCTCTCACCTTCTCACCCTCTCACCCTCTCACTCTCTCACCCTCTCACCCTCTCACCTTCTCACCTTCTCACCTAATTCCTCACTTTGAAACCCATCTCGAGATGCAGCGGAGGAGAGGCCGAGAGAGGAAATCGAAACCAAGAGGGAGGCTGAGTTGAGTGACTAGGTTAGGGATTTGAGGCCGGATTCGTTTGGGAGGAGGATTGCGAGTAGTGATGGAGATTCTGAGCCGGAGAGAGGCGGAGGAAGAGGATTGCGATTTGTCATCTTCTCTTCAAAATCAAACTTTTGCTAGAATTCAAACGGCAAAATAAGCCACCACCAGCCTTTCTATGACTTTAGTTGCTGAGATTCATTTGAGAATCAAAGGATGTTCTGGGTTTGTCCCATGGAGATGAAAGTTGGGAGCTTTATGGTTTCTGAGCTTTAGAGGTGAGTTCTTTTTGCTACCCATGTTTTGATTCCTCTTAGTTGTGATAGAAAAGTCATCTTTTTCAGATTCAATTTTAGGGCTTTTCTGGGTAGTTTGATCTGGTGAGTAGTGGATTCATAAATCATTAACAAGCAGACCTTGTTGAACTGAAAATGCTGTTGAAAATCCAAGTAGTGAGGCCACTGGTCCCCAAATTAATATGACCATGTTTAAAGTTGCATTTTATAGTTGCATATTATAGTTGCATATTATAGTTGCATATTATAGTTGCATATGTTTGTATGAAATTGTGTATATAATTGCATTTTGTTTCATTGATTTGATCATTACCCCTTTCTCAATCTTTTGACTATTACTCTGATGTTTATTGATTATTGCTTTCATGGTTACCTAATGTGTATTATGTTGTTTGTTCGTAAAGCTGAGATTTTTAATGTTTATTTGTTTACGCAGGTGTTCTTCTTGCTGTGGTTGCCACCTTGGGAAGTGCATCAGCATGATCGATCAATATGGCTCATTCATTCATGCATGTAATGTGTCTTGTATACTTGTCATATGTTTTAGGATCCGGATCTGGTGTAGCGTGAAATTAATTTGTAATTTGTTTTTTATTGATGCATTTTGATTGCATTTGTTAGATCATAATTTGTAATTTGATTATTGCGAAGCCTGGTACAAGTAAATCAATTTGTAATTTGTAATTGCATTTGTTAGATCATACTGAAAACATTACTGCGAAGCCGGGTAAAAGCAACACAATGAACATGGAACACAATTGTAGCTTTAATGCAACTCTAAAATGCAACTGCAAAATGCAAGATCAAAATGCATGTGTGAAATGCACATGTGAAATGCAGCAATGAAATGCGATAACTAAATAATGGAAATCATTTGTTACCGTACAACTATGATTACCATCTGCCAACACAACACAAAAAAGGGTAAATGATACGGAAACATGTTAAATTTATACAAAAAAAGCAATACAATGAACATGGAACACATTTGTAGACTTAATGCAACTGTAAAATGCAATGCAACTGCAAAATGCAAGATCTAAATGCATGTGTGAAATGCACATGTGAAATGCATGCTGAAAGTGCAAGTGGGAAAAAATGCAACTATAGGATGCAACTACAAAGTGCAATAGTAAGGTGCACATGTGGGTGCAACAGTTAAAATGCAGTTGAGAGTGGATTATTTGGTTTACAAACGGGTTAGAATGGGTTGAGATTATGAAAATGGTGGGATTGATTAAGGAGAGAGGGTTTGGATTATAAAATGGTGGGAAATGAAAAGCTTGAATTATGAAAATGGTGGGATTGATTAAGGAGAGAGGGTTTGGATTATGAAAATGGTGGGGAAATGAAAAAGCTTGAATTATGAAAATGGTGGGATTGATTAAGGAGAGAGGGTTTGGATTTTGAAAATGGTGAGTTTGTGAGGAGAGAGAGATTGATTAAGGAGAGAGGAAAAATGAAGCCATCTAATCAAGCATTAAATGCTAACTAGGCTAACTAGGCTAACTAAACTAACTAAAATCCTAACTATTCCCATATTACCCTTTAGTTTGACTAATAGTTGACCATTGCTAACCATTGATCTAAACTCATCCAATGGCTGAAAGTTGGACTCATGGATCCACCAAATAGTGGTGGATCCACCAGAAGGATTCTCCCAATTATTATCCAACTTGTTCGTCATCCTTTTTTTGTTTACATACTCATTCGTAATTGATCTCATTAAATTATAAGAATAAATATATTTTTAGAATTTTAATACTATAAAATCGAGAACATATGACCTATAATTTATAGAATTTGGCAAATGAGAAATGGGACCCAATAATAAACATAAATATGTACACTTGAAATAAGAAGTTGAAAGTGTGGAAAAGGGTAAAAGGAAAGTAAAAACATGATAAATAATTGGGTTTTTTAGCGATAACCACCCGTCCAATACCAGTTTTTTTGATAAAAATCATCCCTCAAAAAAAATTTGACTTAACCACCCACTAATTTAAAAACTTTTAAATTTGACACCCAAGTACTGTTCCGACGACTTATTCCGGTAAAATTCTCATTAACTTTGTTGACTCAGATTTTTTTTTCGATAACCACCCCTTCAGTACCTAATTTTTGACAAAACCACCCTCTGAAAAAAATTTGAGTTGCCAACAGAGTGGTGGTCTGTTGGTGAGGGACCTGTCAAAGGAACCTCAGGGCCAGGGTTCGAATCCTGGCCTCACCAAATTTTCTCAGATTTTTCTGGGGCTTCATTCCTCCCGTCTGCGCGCGTGGAGGCTGTTTATTCTTCCCGCCTGTGCGTGGAAGCTGTTGATTTGATGCCCAATAGATGTAATTGCTTGGATATTGATGGATGATTGAAGTTTCATTGGTGGTAGTGCCTAGATGGCTTGTGCGTTCAAAGTATTAGTTGTACTAGATGAATATGTAATATCTTGTACTCAATTGTAAACCCACCCATCAGAAAAAAAATTGAGTTATTCATCCACTAATTTGAAAACTATTAAATTTGACACCCAAATCAACCTAATTAATCTTAACATAACCCAGTGCAATTTTTGCAATTTTTGCAATTTTTGATGGATATTTAATTTTAGGGTTTATTATCAAGAAGACAAGAACCACCCATATAATATGAGGTTTTTCCGAAAACCACCCAAATAAAAGAACATTACCAAGAACCACCCATATAATATGAGATTTTTCTGAAAACCACCCAAATAAAATAACCTTACCAAGAACCACCCATATAATCATTCCGTTATCTTTCGAACCACCCAAATCTAACACCGTTAATAAAAATTAATAATATCATTTTTTTTAAAAATAATAATTTTTAGAAATAAATATTTTTAGAAATAAATAATATTTATATTGAAAATTAAATAAATATGTTTAGAATAAATATTTTTAGAATAAATATTTTTAGAAAAAATAATTTCAATTTTTTTAAAGAAAACTCTTGAATACTTAGATAATTGAAAACAAAAAACTCAAAACAATTTTAAAATATTGATAAAGGTACTAACAATTTTCTTTCAACAACCCACATAAAACCACCCTCTCAACAAAATTTGAGTTATTCATCCACTAATTTAAAAATTATTAAATTTGACACACAAATCAACCTAATTAATCTTAACATAACCCTGTGAAATTTTGCAATTTTTGCTAGTGGATATTTAATTTTACACATAAATAAGTTTTAAAATCTAATTAACTAAAAAATTTCATTTATATTATACTTTATTTTTATAATTACATTTTTATATTCAACTTAATATATTAAATAATTATAATTTTATATCATTGTTAAATTTTAAGAGTAATAGTAATTATATTTAATAAAAAGATAAATTATAATTGTAGTAAAAATATTGATATATAAAAATTAACTAAACCAAACATAAAAATGTTTATATAAAAATAAAAATATTATAATTGAAATACTAAACAAAAATTGCAAAAATTTCACAGGGTTATGTTAAGATTAATTAGGTTGATTTGGGTGTCAAATTTAATAGTTTTCAAATTAGTGGGTGAATAACTCAAATTTTTTTGAGAGGGGGTTTTGTCAAAAATTAGGTATTGAAGAGGTGGTTTTCGACAAAAAAAATTTGAGTCAACAAAGTCAATAAGAATTTTACCGGAATAAGTCGTCAAAACAGTACTTGGGTGTCAAATTTAAAAGTTTTTAAATTAGTGGGTGGTTAAGTCAACAAAATTTTGAGAGGATGGTTTTGTCAAAAAACTAGTATTGGACGGGTGGTTATCGCTAAAAAACCCTAAATTAATTTCTAAATCTTAGGATGTGATCTAATTTTTAAAGGGTAATGATGTACGCATCGATAAATTATCGGTGCATACCATACTCAATTACATTGTTAACCCTATGAGCAAAACCTTGTTCTATGCTATTTAATAATGTCCAAGGGTGTTTGGTAAACTTTGAGAAATCATCAATATACCCTTCACCCCAAATTATTTTGAGGATAAAATTCACTAGTTTTTTGTAAAAGGCGGCTAGATAGTATATACGCATGGATATTCGGTGCACCTAGCAAGGCATTGTCATTTGGCCCTGGGCCGAAAAAAGCTCATGGGCCGGCCCGAAGCCCGTCCAAGCCCAGCCCTGTCGAGCCCATTCAAAGCCCGATCGAAGCCCAACCCTATATCGGATAGGCCGGGCTTGGGCTTCATTCCCGGACTTTGGGCCCGGCCCACCGGCCCGACTTGTTGGCCCATCTCGCAAAGTCCGACCTTACCGTATTAATATTTCGAACATTAGAATAGTTGCATATTCTTATTTTCTAAATTAATATTTTTTCTATTGAAGTCGTATTATCTCAATATATTTAAAGATATATTCATTTGTTCTCTGAACTTTATCTCATTCTATTATAATAAACCTTATAAATACAATAAAAATGAGTTAAAAAATAATGTGACATAAAAAATATCTTTTTAAAATTGATATTTCAATTATTATGTATTTTTATTATTTTTAAATTATTTAAAAATTATATTTTAATTAAAATTTGAAATTTGAACGGACTTGTGGGCTGGGCTCGGGCTTCATTATTTTTATCAAGCCCGGTCCGGCCCGATGAATAGTGATAGGTCGTAAATATTAGGGTAGGACCGAGCTCGGGCTTCAAGTTTTGGGCCGGAGCAGGCTGGGCCGGGCCGAATGGCATTGCCTACACCTAGCAGCATTCATCTCAAATGTGTTTGTCTTGTAATAGACGAACCAAATTTAAGAGATGAAGGAGAAGGTAGTCACCATGCATTATAGATAATGTAGAAGATAGTATACATAAATATGAAATTGTAATAAGCAAATCATGTCCAACATAAATTCATAGCAAATAAAATCTAGTAAATAGACATGTCACAAAACAAAATATAGCGAATCAGGATTCAAGGTGTTTTTCAATGTTTTCATGTCTCGAGAAGTTTATAAAACGGAAACGACAACCATATTAGTGTTTCCATGCTTCTTGAAGTTGTCAACTTAATTAAGAAATCAGAATGGTACTGTAGTATTCAATAGTTCTATGTAAATTAGGAGCTGCTTTTATCGTAATTTGGCTGCTAAACTCCATTTTAGAACAACCAGGAAGCCATCATATATTGATAACGGCTGAAATAAAAGGAAACAAACCTAACACGTGCTGTTAAACTCTGGATTCACGATCGGTTTGCGGTGTGTAATTTTGGAATGTAATTTTGTTTTGCCAGTAGATTTTTAATGATAATTAATCAAACTAATTAGGTTTAATGATATGATAAAACACACCGTTTGCTTGTATTTTTTGTCCCATTTACAATTTACTAGTAATTTCCAACACATTTATATGTGCATATTAGTTGATATATACAGTGACGTTGCGTATTTTGTACCTCAAAGTCCGTCACTAAGAGATTTCAATGCAATTCAAAAACAATTTATAATCCGAAGTATTTTGAGTCGTCCAACGAGCAAACTTAAACTTGTGCACTATATAAGGTTTAACTTTAGTCTAACTACGATTCAATATATTTGGTTTTTATATGGAGGATATATAATACGAGTAATTAAAGAGATACATTCCAATAAAGAAGATTTCAAAGTCCAACTTTCCTAGTCTAATGCATCAAAACAACGATCATAAGAGTAATATGATGAAATGTCTAATGATTCGGAGTCTACTACTAAATCGAAATTCAAAACAAGATTTCGCCAAATTTGAATATTGACTTCATAGTTCAAGTCTCACTCTTCCGATTTGTTGACTAGTTCGATACAATCACATTGACCACGAACTTCCGTTATGGTGATCAATCTGAAACATCGGATAAAACAAATGTCTACTCTTCTAATCTCTAATGCTACTTTGAGAATTACAAAACAATTAGATAGTCTTACTCAATGGTCACTCTAAATCCCTATCTTCCGATATGAAACACGGAGCAACTAATGCTCATATAAGAATTTTATCAAACTCATTGCATGCATCGTTATTAAAATATGAGTAAGAAATTAAACAAATCATCTAACAAATCATTCCAACTCTCATCTAAACTAATACAAGAGTTTTGAATACATCAAACAAGGTCCATTAGACCTTGAAACAAGAGACTACTCACAATACATAGTAAATGAATCAATAGATTGTATATTCAAGTGAAATCACAGTTATCCAACGTTTAATCAATGAAAACAAAAATCTAATACACCTTTGGATCTAAATCGTTAGAGAGGGAGGACATCCTAATAACATATGGATGGATAGAAAACATGAAAAGCAATTAAATATCGATTTGAAAAAATAAAGCTTTATTTGGCAAGACAATGATCTGCCACCGGCTAGTGAAGAAGCGATCAAGCTTTACCCTCCGTTAGGATGCGAGGAAAACTAATAGAAAGACAATTCAAGAGAAAATGTAAAGAAAATTAATTTTCTCATGAAAATTTGAGAGGAAAAGTTTACACTGTTCCTTTTTTTCTTTTTCATTGATACAATAAAAAACGCCCAAATATTTTTTTGAAATTTTCCACTAAGTTTTTTTCCTCCCATTTTTTCATGCAGCCAAACAGAAAACCTTAGAGTTTCTACGAGAAAAAGGTCCAATTTTAGTAATTAAATTTTGATCCTCAAGGTTTGAAATGTGCAAATAAAATCCTTAATATATATAACTGGTGTGATTGGTCCGCAAGTTATTTAATGTACTGTGTGTATACTAACTTTATCGAAAATTAACTATTAACTATGAACAAATTAGTGCTATAGTAATATAAATTTTTTTTGAAATTGATACGAGACTTGAAGTATAGCTGGTTTTGAAAGTTATATAATTTTGAAATTTTATGAATAGTAATAGGAGCCTTTATATTGATAATTGTTGTTTAGGAAGAAGTTTAAGTGAGCAACATCATTTATGTAAGACAATGAAACAGTTATAGTCGTTACTCTATATCAATCTAGTGGTTAGTGATAATAACTGTCTAACTCAGCATCTCTTGTAGTTTATTAATTAGTAAATTTATTCAAATTCAAATAAATCACAACCGTCAGAATTATAAATGATTACGACAATATATTTTCGTCTTACATACACTTATTGTCCCTCATGACTCAACCGTCGTTGTATAAACAATGCAAATAACATCATATCATCTATATCGATGAATAGTAATAGAAAATGTTATTTGAAGAGGTTCTCAAAATATTAAACCTCCTAAATGTGTATATATGCACCCATATAAATATAATTATACATATCCATTAGGGTTCGCTCAGTTGACAAGAGTCAGAGCTTTAAGAGTCATCATTGGAGCCAATCCGAATTCGATTCTTGGTGGGACAGAATAAGAATTTTACGAAATAGAGTAGAAAGGAATAAAAATTGAATTGAGAATGACGATTTTCCATTCATTGACCAATTTTTTCACATGAAATTATTCAAAGAAAATGAATTTCTCTCTCAAGTGTTATTAGAAGAAAAATTATATTCACATGGGTCTTATAAATTAGAGGAATGCCCTCTAGTTTTCATCACTAATGTCCAAGACCATGCATTTTTGATCATTTCTCATAAATTACTAATTTTAATGTTGCTATTTGTCTTTTTTCCAAAATTAAGAACATTTTGATCTTTTTAAAACCTCAATAAGCACCAAGACGCAAGATCCGGTAAATATAGCACCACTCTTAAGAAGGCCGCCAATAATCCCGATTCCGAACGAATATGCTATTATTTACCGAAAAATGGCGTCGGAACACCGTATCAAATCCCCATCAGCCGAGATAACACGAGAACACGTGCACTGCAGCGGAAAGTTCAGTAAAGACCGACTTTCGTTCGAATAAAAAAACAACCTCAGATTAAATAAAATGATGTTATTCTTTACACCGAATCCCATTATTACATTTGAAATCATTGCAGGCCAAAATATATAAATTAATAAAATTATTTATTAAATAAAAATAAGGAATCCAACGAAAGCCAAAAATGCTGGCCTTGAGCGTAGTTACGCAAATGCGTCCCACTTTTCACCAGAGCAGTTTCCGATGTCTCAAGCCGCTTCCCGTCTCGATTTGATTTCGTCATCCTTCATTCTCGCAACCTTGTCGATCTGTAAGTTCTTCCCTCTCACCCTTCCTTTTGCTTGTGTACGGATTTGTTAATTCGATCGATAAAACATGTTTTGGGGGAAGTTAGGGTTTTGGTCTGACCCTTGGAACTGTGGATCTGTAGATAACTTATGGTTTTGAGGATTTTCAGGTTATTTTTCGTCTTTTTTTGTTCTTGGTATTGTTTTAGGTCATAGGTGTCCCTGGGTTCATACTTGGTTTTCGAATGTAGGTTGTTGATATGCTTGGTTAAGATATGTTGAAGAATTAGGCAGCTTGGTTTTCATTGTATTGGTGTCTGGTTTAAATTTTGAAAATTACTGTTTGGGTTGTATTAATTTAATTCAATTGAGGTTGAATTTATGGGATTAAATGCTTTTATGAGTTTTATATGTTGGTGTGTGATGTTTGACAGATGAACCTATTTGAGTTTGGGTAGATATGCATGTGTTTCAGCTGACACTGAAGTTGAAAGATAATTTTAAGGTGATAAGTGTATTTTCTTTGGATTTCAGGTCTGATGAGATTCTCTTTGTAACATTTTTGAGTCATTTGTTGTGATTGAGATGGATTCGAGTGCGGTCGATTTCATTGTTGAATTTTTGCGAAGGAATAAATTCACAAAAGCTGAGGCAGCTCTGATCAGTGAGCTTAGTAACCGACCTGATTTGAATGGGATCATCCAAAAACTTTCGCTAGAAAAAAGTGATTTTACTGCTGCAAGGAATGAAGGGAATTGCTATAAATCTGTACCACACACTCAACAATCTGCTTCTGGAGAGAGCAGTGAAGTGTGGAAGGAGCATATTGTACAAGAGGTTGAGTATGAGTCTATAAACAACGGGCCTTGCAGCAATGAGAATGGTACGTCATCTCAGGGGAAAACTTTTGATTTTAGCTCTTGTACTCCACATGTCTGCAATGGTTCGCTGGGCCCTCTACGAATAGGAGATGGCATCAAGGGAAACAAAGCAGTGGAACTCCATACGTATGAACATGATAAGTTTGCAGTCTTTGATGGTCGGGGTGTGGGCAAAGAAGATGTTAAGCAGACCGAAAAGTTTAAACTGCCTACTGAACATGGTATGTCGTGGAAAGGAAGCGCTAATGATGCTGACACAGGCTGCAATTCAAATGAGCCATGTAGCCTTAGCAATGTGATTCCCAATGAGAAACATGCTCTTGAACCATGGTCTAGAAGTAACTTTGCTACAGAGTTGTCAGAAGACTTGCGAAAGGAGCCTTTTCCGGGAACAAATTTTTCAGTAGGAGATGTGTCAACATGTCAAAAAAATTTGATGGCATCTAAAGATAAAAGGAAAGATAAACATTCTGATAGTGATATGAGGTTGGTTATTAAAGAGCAGATCGATGAAGTTGGAAGGGCATTATATTCAAGAGCATCTCAGGGAATTCATGATCAGTCAAGTGTTAGCAGTGGCTTTGCTCTGACTATGGGTAATCAAAAAGAATATTTTCCTCCTTTGCCACCAGTGAGACTGAAGTCAGAAGAGAAGCTATTGAGCGCAAATTGGGAGGAAAAGTTCAAGCATGATGAACCTAGCATAAAGCTAATTAGTGCGGGAAACTCCTTCCATATCGGCTCCTTTTTAGACGTTCCTTTTGGACAAGACATTAACACCTCTGGTAAAATGCTTTGTATAATATGATGCTGCTTTTCCAAAATTGTCAAGTAGGATGCCACTATAGTGTCTGTCAAT